>JANIJI010000004.1:13240000-13295000 GCA_024500535.1 Leptonema lineaticorne | reverse complement strand
TCAGTTCACGGTACCGAAAAACGCATTATTTTTTTTATTATTATTTAAGGCTCTCATTCCTTTCTAAAAAGCTCGTTTTTTCATAAAAAAAAATCGTTTTACGCAAAATTACGTTCGTATAAAAATATATTTTATTTTATTTTTTTGATCAAAATATATATATATATATATATATATATATATATATATATATATATATATATATATATATATATATTGTTAAAGCGTTAATAATAGGTAAAAATTCGTATGTAAATCGTCCGATGAAATATTTAAAATTCATGTATAAATGTGTAAAATCAAAAAGCTCGATGTGCCCCAATCAACGATTGAATATTTTTATGACGAAGATTTTAAATGAAATATAAATGGAACTATTTTAATTTAAATATTTGTTAAATTTTATGTTTTTTTTAAGTATAATAAAATAAATTTTAGTATGAATATTGTCATATTTTTTTTTAAATAGATATTTTATCAAAAAAATCTAGATATATCTGTAATATATAAGCATTAATAAAGAAATAGTAGAAAACAGTGAAAAAAAACTATGAAAATATTGAGAATAATTTACAGGATTTTGAGTATTGAGATTTGTTTATTAAAATACTGAAGAGATCTATTTTAGATATTTTAAGATCTATATAGGCAAAAAGACGAAGATAGTTATTAATTTTGAAATATATAATGATCGGATAAAACAGTTGTAAAATATATATTATTGTATTTTAAACGTAAATAACGTATGTTGTAATATCGAAATCGATAGAATTATATAAATGAAATATGTATTTGGAAGTTTGAAATGATGAAAATTTTAATACCGAATTCAAAATATTACAAGGGATATTTATTTGTACACGATGAAAATCGTTTATAAACAGGGGTTTTCGCCAAGGGATAATCTAACTGAACGAGCTTTTACAATCCGATATTGACTTGATGTATTAAGCGTCACAAATGACAAAATTGAATTATTTACGCCGAAAGCTCTAGTTGAGTTTCAACGCAATTTATTGTATCGAAGACATTTGCATTTCACTTGGATAGGATGAAAATGAAAAAATAGGGTTGCCGCATATATCTACTTTTTTTCTATATATATTCCATAATATATATAAATATATAATATAAATTATTATACATTAAGAATAAAAATATGAAAAATGAATTTTATTTATTTTTATAAACTGAAAAGATTTATTTATATCAATATAAATATTTTTTTTTGTAATTTTTAAAAAAGTGAAAAAAAATCAATAATTAATTAAATATAATATAATATTTTTTTTAAAATATAAAAATTAATAAAATCAATAAAATATTTAAGAAGCCCTGATTTATACTGGCGTTAAATGTAATAAACGTAATTCAGCTCTTTCTAGTTCGCACTTTGCAAAGTAAAGGGTTGTCAAAAAGTTTATAAAATATAAGTTGCCGTTTAATGAGATTTATAATGTCGAAAATGTAATAAAATAAAATATGAGAATAATAAATATATTAAAAATGATTTTTTATATATTTAAAATATTAATAAAAATTACATATATAATTTTATAAAATATGATTAATTTAATAAAAAAAAAACAAACGTATTGATTTTATGCCTGTTTTTATATAAAAAAAAATGATAATAAAATATTCAAATTTAAATTTTATAACATAATTAGAATGTAAATAAAAATATTATGTTTCAAAATAATTCAGAAGAACTGTTCTGCAACCGTTCAAAAGAACTGCTCTATCTCAGATGCAGAAGTATCTGAGATTTTTATTTAATAATTAGATAAAAATTAAATATATATACGTTTGATTTTTATGTATATCCTGTATATTGGTGTCGAATATCTATCTGTGAGGCCAACCCTAATATATAAATGAAGAATTGACACGAAAACGAGGAGCAGAGCAAATGGGTCTGGAAATTTCGATGTACGTCAAATTGAAGCGGACTGGTCCTCCGTCATCTGGCAGAAATTTCGTCCTTATCCATCGTCATGTATAACACCGTACCATGAATATTTATGTAAGGTAGGCCAGGGTGGGTTTTAGCATCTGGAAGACGTGCTTCAATTAATTTTACAACACCTGGAATCCTGGAGTTTCCCCTATCGCCCCGTCTCCACCTTTCTCATTTCGTTGAAAAGCAATTTGTCATCAATGGAGTCAGATGGAGTCGATTTGTGATGCCGGTGCCGTTTCTTCGATGAATCGGCGTCATCAAAGAAACCGAATCCGTCTGGCTTTTGCTTTGTGTCCACGGACTCGGAGCCCACCCCGTTTGCTTACCGCATAAATCAAGACGGGTTTTCAATTTAACTGTCGACAAAATGCGCGCAATTAGAATTAATTCGGTTGAATTCGGTACGTCTAACGTTTTTTTTTATTACAGGCGCCACATTGACTTATTCCATAAATTTAAAAACGTTTTTTTTTCTAGTCTAAAATAAAGCTAGATCAGGGATGGTCAACATGTGATGCATTATACGATTGCGAGTAATATATTACGTTTAGTTTATGCTAAGTGTGCTCTAAAAATGTTGATTCATATTTAAGAAAAATCTGTGATTTTTTTGGAGAAGATCTTCCAAATTCAAAAATCTAATTTTGGGCATTTTTGAATTTAAAATGAAAAAAAAAATAGAAACAAAAGGTTGATCATTTCTGATCTAGATTGATATTGTTTTTATAAAAAAAAAAGACGAAAACATCAGTCAAAATCATGTCATTAAAGATGATATTATTTCTACTGTATATTCAATAATCTATTTAGAGTTTAACAATTTATGAATTTATTTGTTATATATTTGAGTCGTCAGCCCTATACTAAATCAATAAATTTATTATTTCTTTCTCATGAATTATATTATATAACATAGTATTTCCCATATATTTTCAGTCGAAATACGAATGTCTTATTTAAATAAATGACGACACGAATGGATCATTTGAACCCCGAATAACTCAATGTTAGCAAATAAATTTAACCACTCAACTATTCATATGTCAGTTATTCTCAATAAAATATGAAAAAATATATATATTAATTTTAACAAAAAATTATATATTTTATGAAAAAAAAAATAAGATTAAACGATATAGATTTCGTTTTGACGTCAAAAGATAAATCGTTATATTTATTTTTTTTCAGGATTACTTTTTTTTGCAAGCGATGAAACTGTAGTAAGTGATTTGATTTTATGTATATATATATATATATATATATATATATTTTTTTTTTGTTATCTATCGCTTCGCCACCAAAGAAAACCGATATCGACGACATTTTAGGATTAATAGCAGTTCAAGAAAGGAAGACATTAAGTTAAATACTTGCAAAAGTTCAACCTATACACTAACTAGTCTATACAGTGAAGCAATATAAGTTTAAAGCGAGATTAAATGGTGTGAAGCATAAGTTAAGTTACTTGTATGAATGTATGATTATATATATATATATATATATATATATATATATATATGCGAGAAAACTATGTACGTACGAGTTTATTCGCATATAAACGGTTTTGTAACCGCAACCGTTTTATAATAGAACAATGTTAAAATTCCATTTGTACGGAATTGGTGCTTGTTTTCGGAATATCATTTTCCTATATGCGTTCCGAATGAGGTAAATATGAAATAACGTAATATTTAGTATAATAATTATGAATAGTTATTATTAAAAAAAAATCTATATAATATATGTTTTTTTTTTTGTATTGAGAGTTTGTATGGAGACCGATGGAAATTTCGATAACGATACGATTCATCCGTTTCTATATCGATTAACAATGAAATAGGTCGTTATATCTATGAACAATGATATATATATATATATATATATATATATATATATATATATATATTTAGGGGTTCACATTGTGCGAACATAACCGTCGAATAATTGATGGAAGTAGAATACTGTCCGATTCGATAATTTCGTAAAGGGAGTTTGTTGGACGCTGGTAAATCACTTAATTCCACTCGATTTTCCCTCGGTTTCGTTTCAGTTTCCTTCAAGATATGTGAGGATATTTTTTCCTCTTGGCTTTTCTATTCTTAATATATATATATATATATATATATAATATTTTCATATATTTTTCTTTGATTGTTCATTATTATTATCGATATTATTTTTTATTAGTGTCTGTAAAATATTGGTGATTTTTTTTTATTGAAAATATTTTAAAATATTGAATAAGTAATGTTCGAAGAAAATAGTTTTATATATTTAGTGAGTTGTTGTTTGATCGTCTTAGTAAAACATTTTTTTTTCATATATTTAATTCATTACAGTCTCTGAGATATACAATTTCTCACTACGAGAGCTTTTGATACACGTTTTATCAGTTTGAAAATGTTACTTGAATATATCAGAAAGAAAAGTAAAATATTGGAGATGGTAAAATACTTTTTTAATAATAAAAAATTAATACGGCAAAGACAAATAAAAAATACTCTACACATCATATGTATATAAAATGTTAACGTCGCCGCCGATGTCACATTTGTTTTTTTCTATAATCATGTGCGAATTCGCACAAGGGTATACTTGTTATAAATATATTTTTTTAATAAAAAAAGTCATGCAATAAAGGGTTAAATTATTATATAATTAATTATAAAACTTTTAAAATAGATTTTATATATTGTGCAGTTACATCCGTCTTTTTTGAAATACTTTTTTTGTATTTTTTTTTTTTGTTACCTTTTTCGTTTATATCCACTTTCCGTACATCCGATACTTTCCGCTTTTGGAGATAAAGCGATATTCCGCAGAGCGCGAAAGGGAGAACGTTCATCTCCGTGAAGGGACGTCACTACCTTTTCGCCATTTCAGATAAAATGACCATATACACTGGCCAAAGTATTCCCTGGGGAGATTGAGGACTATGTAGAGATAGCAAAAATATATATAATATATATAGAAAAATATCGTGCGTTGCGCGAAAGTGTGGCGATAGATATTTTGGCGGCGCGTGCGACATTTTCATAAAAACCCGTTTTTACGTCGTATAATGAGATTTTATCGCTTGAAAAATTTATCTAAAAAATTTTGAAGTCGACAAACGAAGCGAACGAAAGGTTTTTAAACTGTGTGTCGCGTCTCTCTCGGGTGTTGTGATAAACTTTTGGGAGTACCGTCGAAGATTTAAGAGATTCAGTAGCGGTTTTTTTTTGTTATACGACGTATTTAATATTAAATTAAATAAATTCACACATTTTTTTTGGAGAAAAGATCTCTTTTTAGAATTTTGATATATATATATATATATATATATATATATATATATATATATATATATATATATATATATTTCTTATTTTTATTAAAATTAAACAGTTATATATTATATTTAAAATTCGGATAAAATTTTTATATGAACAGAATTAAAATTTAAATAAAATTGTCGTAATTACATACAAATGCGAGAACGATTAAGTATGTTATCATAATATATGTGTTCATCTTATAAAATTATTATAAAATCGATAATTGGTTCATTTCAATGGTGATAAAAATATATATTTTTTTAATATAAACTTTTACGTTTTAAGAATTGAGATCATTGAATTTTTGAAAATTTACAATCGAGCTTTCAAAAGTCCACAACTGAACTCACGAAGGCTTTCGAAAATTCACAATTAAGCTATGGAACATTTATGTAAGTAAAGCTCGGAAATTTTAATTTTCAGAAAGCACTTAAGCATATAATTTTTATATTTGTCGTTTAAAACTTTAGAATTTCGAATTTTCCAAAAATATGAAATTGAAGTGTTCGAAATGTCAATCGGAACTTTCGTTTATTTAGATTTGAGATTTTGACATTTTATATTATATTCGAGCAATATAAATAAAATATACGATTGAAATCTGAGTTTCCATAGTCAATTTTTTTTTTAGAAATATATGAAAATAATAAATTAGTAAGAAATGACAAATTTTTATTTTTTTAAATAATAATTGACTATTAAAACAATATTACTACAATATATATATATATAGTGTTTGAAAAAAATCTGGGAAATTGAAAAAAAAATTCAATTAAAACATTATAACGACCGTGTGCAACCCGCACGATTACTCAGTCGGATTAATTTTAAGTGGGCACATTTTCAAATATTTTTTTCGATCGAAACACGACTCCGGCTATTTTTCTAGGGCGTTAAAAATCCGCTTATTCGACAATATGCATACATATTATACATAAATGGGTTAAGCAGTCAGGTATTGTGATGTCGGAGTTTAACGGGTATTCGGGTCACGACCAGCCACTTTCGTTTTTGATCTTGCCTGAGTTTTCTTTTTTTTTTTCTCTCTCTCCTCCTGAACTTCCTATGCCGAAAGCGGAGTACGTCTGAATGCCGGCTTTTTTTTTATATATACTTCATATATAAATGTCTTTTTTTTTTTGTTCGGTATTTAACGGACTTTTGCCGACGCGCGTATGGAGTTTTATGCCCGTTTTATGCCGTACCAAAAAAAAAAAAAAATCGTGATTTTTTTAATGCACGAACGTTAGAAAATTTTGCTGAAAAAATAATGTTTATGCTGAAATTTTTATAGAATTTATTTTAAAATTGATATGAATCAGCGAAATCTTTGTTTAATATGTAATTTTCATTCTATGGACATCCAAAGAGATTCATTATTATTTTTAACTATGATAAAAAAATGTTATAAAAAATAAATCTATATAATATTTATATAATAAAAAAATTAAAATCTCATATATATATATATATATATTTAAAAATAAAATAAAATAATTATTTGTAAAAACAAATGATAAAATACTAAGAATGCCAAAAAATGTATGCGAAAATTCATTCAAAATACGAAAGAAAAATCGGACACTTGTTCGAATTCGTTCCGAAAAAAAAAACCGGAACCGGAAAACGGAGGAAAAGGGCAAAATAAAAAATAAAATAAAATAAACATTCGTCGAATAATAATCAGGCGAAAATTTGATAAAACCAAAAAAAAAAAATAAATAAATAAAATAAAGTACATGTTGTACGTGTTGCGTTTACAAAAGTGAAAATTAATTGAATAAATCCTTTGGCATTTTATTTTTATGTCGTGATAAGTAATAAAAATTTTTATGTTATTAATTTAGTGTTAATTAATATGTGACGATTATAATTATTTCATTTTAAAACTGTTTACGTGTATATGGCTAGTTCTATCAAAAGATAAAACTATTTTTTCTATTATAATTCTTAAGTGAAAATAATTTTTAATAATATATAATTATATTAATTATTATATTTTAAGAATATAACGATGCATGTATACCGAGAAAACTACTCAAAAGTTTTAAATTATATATTTGTTTTGTAAAGTTTGAAATAATTTTCGCTTATATTATTATATTTTATGTTATATCGTAAAATAATATAATAATAACAAAGTTTTCACTGATGAAAATTCGTTTTATTCATGCACAATACACAAAGAGATGTTTGTATAATCTAAAATAATTTTATTCTAAATTTATATATAATATATTATATATTTATAACGTTTGTATTTTGAAAAAAGTGGACCTTTTATGAAAAATTCGAGCACTAAATAAATATTTTTTAATAATATTTTTAAAAGGTTTATGTAATATTCAAATTATGAATTCTAAATGAAGCACTATTATTATTATATATATACAAATATTAATATATTTAATTTTCATACAATGTTTAATGAAATATAGCAGTTTTTATCGGAATTATTAATAAATCTATAAATGTTTCATGTTGTAGAAAATTAATTAGCGAAATTGAAATTGCTACAATATATATATATATATAAATATATATATATATATATATATATATATATATATATATATATATATATATATATATATATATATATATATATATATATATATAAAGTAGATGTATATATATTTCAATGGTTATTATGGAAGATTTGTGACTCTCTAATATGTGAAATGCAATATATTACATTGTTCAACGTATTGTTACAAATATGCAAACAGACATACGTACGCCAAATAACGACACATTCTAATTTAATAAGATTAATGTATCAAAATCAAATTATTAATTTTCAATATCAATATATATATATATATATACATATCGTGTAGGAAAAAAAGTACAAAGTTTCGATTCATATATTATTATGTAGAATATATATATATATATATATATATATATATATATATATATATATATATATATATATATTTATATATAAACATTCGACGGTTTTACGACGACGCGTCGCAAAAGCGTATTACGACTAGTAAAAGCGAGATTTGCTCATTTCCCTGCGGTGTGGAAAACGCGGTGCGGGAAAATTCGCCGAAAAGCCCGTACGAAACGCGATTCGAAACGGCAAAGTGGAAAAGGAGGAAAAAGAAAAACGGACGAGCGCGGAAAAGTGGAAAAGCGCGAGCGAGAAATAAGCGTAGTAGTTTTCCTTTGCTCGCGAACTTTTCTTTCTTTTTCGAACGGGTCAACGATTTTTTCCGTATTTTTTCGTATTTTCTTTTTTTGCCATTTCTTCTTTTCTCGTTTCAGAAGGAAATCCCTTTTTTTGTGCTTGCGTGTGTGTGAGTGTGTGTGTGCGGTTTTTAGGAACTTGTAATAGTGGACTTATCCCGTTTTCTTGATATTTCAACAGAATTTTCAACGAGCGTAATATAAGATGATACTTTGCAGAGCAATATACTTAATAGATGTGATTACTATATATTAAAATATTTTAACATTATTATATATATATATATATATATATATATATATATATATATATATATAAAATCAATATCTAATTGAAAATTTTAATTTATGAATAAATAGATATATATTAAGTTATATATTTAAGATGCAAAATATTTTATCCAATTTTTATTGAAAGAAAACTTTAATAACTAACAGATTAATTAACGATCATTTAACTATCTAATAAATTATTCTATAATAAAATTTTATAATAAAATTATTTATTCCGTACTTTCATATATTTTTAAACAAATTTAATACGTTATTATTATTAATCGAATAAAGAACTCTATTATATAATATTTAAAATATATACCTTTGATCGTAAAATTAATTTTAATATATAATATATTATGACGTTATATTCAACCACTAGCATCCAAGGGTTGAAACGTTTCGGTTAAAACAATTTGCGACGACAATCTAATTACAATTTCATAAATGCATACAGTTAAAATAAAACTTAGAGAAATATTTTACTTTGTTTATTATATATTTCGATGTAAATTTAATTAATATGACTTTGTAGAGCTTGTCGCGGTATTTAAAAACGTCTAGATGCTTGAAATCTATTTAAATGTAGAAAATTTATGAATATATATTGTGTATATGAATAATTCATAGACGTCTAATGAGAGTGAGATTTTAATACACGGATAGTTGAATGTTGAAGTTCAACTTTATATCAATGAATGTTTCGTTGAACTTCGTTTATATAGCAGTTTCAAAACTGGAAAAAGCTACAGTTTGATGATATACAAGATTTACATGAAAGCTTTTCTATATAAAACTTAATAATTTCATATAGAGAAATGTATTTTAATTTAAATAACGATCTGTAGATTGATATATAAAAAATATTTAACACAATATATATACTAATGTGATCAAAAAGTAAGATGAAAGTGGCATTTAAAACTCTCAGGCATGGAAAGCAGGTAAATTGTAAATTTTATCATAGGTTTAATTATATCCGAGTTCCTTCATCACGATAATGCACCATGTCATATTGCATTTATTTTTCGCGACTTTTTGGCCAAAAATTCAACTCATATTTTTCCGCAACCACCGTATTTGCCCGATTTGGTTCCGCGCAACTTTTGGCTATTCAACAAACTCAAAAGGCCAAGGCGGGGACGCCGTGTTGATACGATTGATGAAATAAAAACCGAATCAAAGAAGGTATTGAAGGCTATATTGGAAAAATATTATTTCGACTGCTTCGAGGACTGGAAAAAGCGTTGGAAAAATTGCATTTTTATCGGACGGGGATTGCTTTGAAGGGGATGAAATTGATTCGGAAGAATAAATAAAAAATTTACATTTTATAAAAAAATTCACCTTACTTTTTGATCACAGTGTTATATATATATATATATATATATATATATATATATATATATATACTTTTACGATAGTTGTATAATCTCTGATTTGTTTTTAACCAAATATACGAGTTTGGTTAATATATAGAAGGGTAGTTTCGTCTATAAGAACAGCTAGGGTTGAAATTAAGGGTTCAAAACGACAGTAGAGCCTTACATAATTCAAATTAACAGCAAACGATAGAGTGGCCGGTTTGCCATTGCTCTTTTTTTACTGCCCATAAAAAAAACGTATTATTATTGAGGGTACGAATCTTCGAAGGGAAAATTCAGGTTTGCATGTGTATTTTTTTCCGCGTTTTTTTTTTTGCATTCACTTCCGCCATATTTTTTCCTCTTTTAAAGGCAAAGGTCGTAGAAATGTGCGACGCATACAGAGTGCTCTATAAAAATTGTTATTTATACCTTTTTAAAAAAAAAATATTTTTATTTTATAAATTTAATTTTTATCATATATTTTTATTATTCGACGATTTTTTTTTCATTTAATATGTGAATATATTTTAACATTCATGTATTATTATTATTATTATTATTGTATACTTTTATATTGATATCATTCGTGTACGGTCGGTATATATAATATTTTATAGGATTTTGAGGAATGAACGGTTGAGCGATACGGCAACTTTTCCGCTGTACCGGATATTAGATTCGTAAAAAGCGGAAACGTGATGGTAATATTTACTCGATGTGCCACCTGAAAAAGGTGAACGCTATAAACAATATGGATAAAATGTTGACCTTTGGACACGAGATCAGGTGCGTTACTCTTTCCCTTTCCGTTTTTCGTCTTATCTTTCGTTTTCGTATGCGCGTGTGCGTGTATATATATATATATATATATATATATTTATATGAAATATAGAAAATTTTCGAATTTATATTTTCCGTGTATCGTGAAAAATGGTGTGTTTCGCACGACTAATGCGGAAAAACCGTCGGAAAATCCGAAGATTTAACGGTTAACGCTCGGTGCGAGTTTGACGCGGGTTTTTCTGGATTAATTTTATTACGATTACAATACAAATTTTCATTATTTTATAATATAAAAAACATAATAATTATCGTATATTAAATTAAATATAATTGACAATGAAAACTTATTATGTTGCGGTATGTGGTATATAATAATAAATCGTATATTCATCGAATATGTTACGGTTTTGATAATTCGTGATATCACTTATATATATATATATATATATGTAAATCTTAATTTTTAATTAACGAAGAGTTTCAAAATTTAATCTTCTTCTTTATGTACCGCTTCGACCCTAAAGATAAACCTTGAACTCCTTCCAAACCACTCGCTAAGATTATGAAGTTAGAATACTCTTATGCCAAAATAGAAATGATTCTGTATTTTGCCTTCTATCTTCAATTTTAAGAGATTATAATAAACATGAATAAAATATAAAATATTTTGAATATTTATTCTTTTATATACAATTTCTGAAGCATCCAATATGTAGTATTATTGGAATAATAATTTAATTTCAATTAATATTAATAATTAATCCTTAATAATCTGATTCCAGTTAATATTCAATTTTCCATCTCTTATAGCAAAATTGTTTATATAAAATATAATAATATAATATAGGTTGATTTAAATATTATTTTTATGTTGTTCTTCTAAAGTATTAATGATTAATGTTAAATATGTTTTGATGCCATGTCATATTTTTAAGAAAATTATTAAAATTAAATTTATTTTACATAAATTTTAATGAATTTAATCAAAATTTAATATTAAAACACAACAAAATAATGTAAAATAAGCATAATAAATACGAGCCATTAATCATCGACAAATGCACAGATATAAATTAAATTTTGACCGAGGTTTGCATTTTATCAAATTTATGAATAAAATCGCAAATATTTGGTCGAATTATTTGTAAACGAAATAAATTTGGTTAAATTTATTTTTTTTTTAATTAAAAGAAAAAAAAACGTAGTTCTATTGTATATGTATAGGCTTTAAATTGTCAAATATGAATGTATAATTAACTATTAATGTTTTCATTTAATAAGTGTGGATCCGTTGTACGAAATTCGTGCACGGTATATTGAGAAAGCGTAAAAAAAAATATTAAAAATTATATTTAATGATAATATTTTAAATAAAATTTGAAAGATATCGTTTTATACATATATTCTAAAGTCGGCATAACATATGTATAATTTTTCATATATACGATATATTATAAAGGCGGCACAATACTTGAGCATGAACACCTCATATTATTATACGGAACAACGATCGCGATGTACATTTTTCACGAATAATACCTTAAAATATGAGATATGTAATCCTCATACGACTAAACTGCGGTTCTTTATTACTTCCTTTGCGGCTCTTGGAGAGACGATAACATTTCTTTCTCACTAAAATTTTATACATATAAAAGTAAAATTGTAATTATATATATATATATATATATATATATATATATATATATGTAATTATATATATTAAAAAATATTAAATATTGTTCATTATAAAAAATAATATTTTTTTTTATTAAAATATTATAGAATAAATGCTTTGAGAATATTTTAAATCATAAGGAAAAACTATATTTTACGAATAGGATTGAAAACTTTTGTCGCATCTGTATATGTATATATATATATATATATATATATATATATATATATATATTTATAGGAATATTTTAGTATTTTGTTACATATTGTGAATGTAAATATATGGGAATGCTCGGTTGTTCACATTTCGAAGGAAATTTTTCCACCGACAAATATCTTGAACGGTATTCGTATTAATATAAAGCGAGTTCCTTTCTAGATTTATGTTATTATATATTATTATATATATACGTATGTACGTATAAATATATTATATTATATTATAGTCTATTCTATACATATGTAAAATTACGTTTGCGACGATACAAAAGAGACACATAAAAGGAAATACAGTATAAAATGGTTTCATTCCGGCATTAGAAGACGGTTCAATAACTTGAAAATGTAATACTTAAGCGAATATATTCATTATTTATTATAATTATGTATTATCAGTTCGAGGATATTATCATTTCAATAAAGGAAAATGCCGCGAAAAGCTAGCAAATCTGTAAGTTCTTTTTTATATTTCAATATATATCAACTTAGTTTAATGTATGTCAAATTTGTTTATCGTGATTACATTTCATTCTAAAAAAAAGTTTTAGTGTTTTTTTAAGAGATATTAAAAAAAATAAAATATTAATTGTAAAAATGACTATTTTTTATAAAATACAAAATATATAGTAAAATTTATAAAAAAATATTTTACTTATTTTTAAAAAAATAATTAATTAAAAAAAATTCAAATGAAAGATTTATTAATAAATTCTAGTGTCAATCGAATATATCACATTTGAAATTAATTAAAATAAATTTTATTAACACATTCGAAGCCGGAGGTTTTCGTTGATTATTGAAAATGTGTTTTACGCGTCCGAAATACAAAAAAAAAAAACGCATCGCGTCGCCGAGGGAATTTTCCTTTTTTCGGAAAAGCGCTTTGCAAATAATGGATACGAATAAATTTGGAAAATAGTATTATTTTAAAAAGCGATACACACATAACGTTACATTTTCAGATAAGCAAGCAACGTTCCGGATTAAGTCTGAAAAGCTGGATACTTTTTATTCGGCGAAATTTATAGTACTCTATCTCGTTGCCGAGGATTTATTTTATGGAAACAATTTAAACAAAATAATAATGTAATAGAATTTGCCGCGATTTAATATAAAAAAAATCCCCCCGCGGAATTCTTATTTTTTTCTCTCAAATATACGGGAATCGCTAAAGAGTTTCAGTTTCATACTCTGAGATAATTTTGTATTTCGTAAGATTTTTTTTTAGGTGATATTCGAATGGTAGATGCGTTTATATTAAATCTTAGCGCTAGACGCGATAAATGCATTAGTGTATAAAATATTAAATGACGCGAACGATGTCATGAATAAAATATTTCAGTATAAAGTGTCATAAAACTGAACAAAGGTGTACACTTTAATTATTAACAAGTTAATCGTTGGCGCTACAGCTCGTGACGGGCAAGAAACTTTTAAAATTTTCTATTTATTTCATATATAAAATAAATTAACAGTGTGAAATATATGAAATAAAGATTTATTTATTTTTTTTTAAAAATAGTGAGCATCTCTCAAAAATCTACCAATTAATCAAAAAAAAAAAATACGTGTTTTTGACAATTTTCAACGATTATCTTATATATCTATATCGATAATGAAACGATACAAATGTTTTATTATTATATTTGATTCTTTATTAAACAATGTAAATATAAATAGACGAGAGAAAAAAAATAATAAATTGGAATCCAGAGAATATAATCATGTTTACGTTTCGTTGTGGTTTAAATGCGAAGAAAAAAAAGCACACGTTTGTATTTAGATTGCTGAATTTACGACACACAGTAAAACACCTCGAAAAGCTTCATCTATTTATCTTTTTTTTTTACTATACACACACACACTCACACACATATATGTATATAAATATAGACGAAGCTTTCGAATGAATAAATAGGAATTCACATTCGACTAACATTTAATTATCTACGAAGACTTTCATGTTGCAAAGTCGGAATCTTCGATATTATCGATTCCGTATATCGCTACTATCGATAGTGTAGTAGTTATTCACTCTATTGAAATGCGGGATAATAGGGGATTGTTAACGGTCTTCTAGGTGAGGGTTTATTAACCGGGAATTCCCCGGGGAGACTGCCGGGAAATTCCCCGGTTTGAACGGGTTCTCGCGATGGCTGCAAATTATTTGAATTTTCCAAGGTGATAGGAAAAGCGCGAGAGAAGCTTAATGAAGTGTATATATATAGGACGAGACCATTTTATTATTATTATTTCTAATGTTACATTATTTGTACTCTTTTTATTAATTAAAAATTATAATATATATTTATTTATACGAATAAAATAATTCAAAAATTTTAAATTTTTTCTTCAGTATTCAAATTATTTTTTTAGTGATGAAGATGTCATCTCTTACTAAAATCTTTCAAAATAAGATAGTTTTACATATAGTTCACTTTCTTTATTGATATATAATATATCGCCTAAGGCAGCTATATTCAACTTTATACTTTTTCTATATTACAATTTAAATATAAAAGGGTATTTTTTTCTAGTTTTTTTTCAAAATAAATACTTATATTAATCAAAGTAGAAAATAAAAGTCATTTTACATGCAAAAATATTATATTTATAAATATACAAATTTAAGATAATAGCGAATTTTTTTTCTTTTGAATAATAGTAAGCTGACCGTAGATTTAGCATCACTGGCTTATTAGATTATAAACTATAGATTAAATTTAATAAACTATCCGTTCATTTGTATTTAAACTGATATTAAATTTTACAATATCAAATTATTAATAATACTAATATTTACAAATGATATCATGGAGTTTAAACTCGTTATTCGTTATCCAAAACATACTCCAGCTTTAATCTATGATATAAAAATAATTAAATGTTATTAGAAATAAAATTTAAATTTAATATAATAATTATAATACGTTTATTTAAGTGCAAAAAATGTCTACAATTATATTCTTAACGTCTAATAATGATATTTAATTTGAAATAAATTTTTATTTCTAAAATGGCACTAATTGGAATATTTGCTTACTTAAAATTAAAGTATGAAAACCGAAAAGTGACTATAGCCATTTTCGAAAACTTTTCCTATTCACGACACAGAAACGGCGTCTGATAATTGCCGAAACTTTTACGAAACATCGAATTTTACTTTTGTACAAATTTCATATTAAAAATCGAATCGAGCGAAAAAAAAAAGATTTTGCTTATTAAAACGATAAATAAATAAATATGTGTGTGTGTATATATATATATATATATATATATATATATATATATATATATATATATATATATATATACTAATAATATATCGAATCGAACGATAGTGGTTTATTCGATGTGGAGGGTTTTTCCCGCGAAAAACAAATAGTCTATATCCATTATAAACATCCGGAAAAGGCGACAGACAGACGAGCCATTTTCATGTTGGGCAAAGTGGTCGTTATGTTCATGTCGAATTTGCCAATGGGCAATATTGACCAATTTATATTACCCAAATTACGATATCTTGTCCTTTTCATATATATATATATATATATATATATATATATATATATATATATATATATATATATATATATATATATATTACGTACTATTTTATATAAATTTTCATTTCAGATACATAGCATTTTCCATAACACTAATATATATATATATATAATACTGTGATCAAAAAGTAAGGTGAATTCTTTATTTATTCTTCCAAATCAAATTCAACATTTTTTTCCAGTCCTCTACAGTCGGAATATTCTTTTTCCAGTATAGTCTTTAAGACATTCTTCGATTCGGTTTTTATCTCCTCAATCGTATCACCACGGTGTCCCCGCATTGGCCTTTTGAGTTTGCTGAATAGCCAGAAGTCGCACGGAGCCAAATCAGGCAAATACGGTGGTGGCGGAAAGATATGAATCGAGTTTTTGACATAAAAGTTGCGATGAACCTATACTGTATGACGTGGTGCATTATTGTGATAAAAGAACCAAGAGTTCTAAAAACGCGTCAAAAATAATTAAACCTTTTGACAAACGGACGCTTGGCAAATATTATAGACAGTCCTACTAAACTAGGAAAAAAAAATTACCTGCCTTCTAAATATGCTCGAGAGTTTTAAACAACAATTTCACATTACTTTTTGATCACAGTAGTGTATAAAATTTTTAATAAATGTAATGTATTACGATATTTTATTAAAATTTGATCTCTGAATAGTTTTGTAGTATTTTATATAAAGAAATATAAAATTGATATTTTTTTTCAGCGATTGAATTTCTTATTCATATTTCAGTTTGCTGAATTATTTATAATATTTGCCAAATCGAATCTTTATAAATGCATTCTATCTTCAAATATTATTTTTTTATATAAAAATACCATTTAAATAAAAAAATAATATATATATATATATATATATATATATATATATATATATATAGACTATGGTTATGAAAGGTAGTTTATAAATATTAATTCTTAGAACGCAATTAAGCGAAAATATATTTTACCGGGTAACGATTGAGTTATTTATAATATTTAAAATTTTCATCTTCATTATATAAATGTCAATATAATATATATATATATATACACTTTATACAATTATGATTATTATATTTAATTATATTTGATATATAATAAAATTAAAAAATAATGTCGTCTGAAAAACGCTAACGTTTTCAGGGAAGATAATAAAAAAATATAATTTAAGAATAAAATCATTTTTTTCAGGACACTATATGAAAAAAACATTCAGATGAATGAAAACGAGCCACTGTAAACATTAACTATTATATATAAATATAAATTACACATAATGATACAGTCATTTGTTAAAATGTACACCATCTTAAGCGAGACTCACACAACTGAGATTTCTTGTTTATATATACTATATATATATATATATATATATATATATATATATATATATATATATATATATATATATCATTTTCTATATAGTTTCTATTGTGGCGTGACTTCACTATATCATTTAAATGTGACATTTATTACTGTCTAATCTCACTTTCGTGTTCTCTGAATTTATGTCGATGTGTGAAACTTAAAAAAAAATCGACCCAAATGATTCTAAAAAAGCTCTACCGCTGAATGGAGCTTTTTAAAATGACCTGCGTTGCCATTTAATAATGAAATAAATATGATTAAAGAATTAAAAAAAAAACAATAATATATTCAGGAATGAAATATATTGATATATAGCAAATTTTATATTAATATTTTTATTTGTTTTTTTTTTAATAAAATATGTTTTAATATTCTTAAATAACGAATTGAAACAATAGATCTAATATGTTTGAGAGCCATTGTGATAGATGATAATCAGGAATATTGCTCTCGTTTTGTATGCATATTGGAATTATAAGCGACGAAGAGCCGGCCGAGAATACTTCTTTGTATTCCGGTTCAACGTATTATTCTATGTTTTCAGAGGTCGTCAATCTATTTTCAAACTGGGTCAAATTTAACTAACCACGTTTTGTAAATTGATAAGTTCGCGTGCAGCGAAAAGTTTCAACAGAATGTATAATTCGAACCGAACGATTTCAACTTTGCACCGACATTGTAAAGTTAATTTTATTTTTATTTATTTTTGTATTAAATAATATAATATAATATATTAAATCAACAGTGTGATAATTCATAATTAATAACTATTCATTCAATTTTTAAATACTAATTACATTTAAAATATTTGTATGTCGGAAATAGACGTGATATTTATATCACGAATTGGAATTCTCGA
Source organism: Leptonema lineaticorne (assembly GCA_024500535.1). NCBI lineage: Eukaryota > Metazoa > Arthropoda > Insecta > Trichoptera > Hydropsychidae > Leptonema > Leptonema lineaticorne. The sequence goes on along the minus strand of JANIJI010000004.1, from coordinate 13,276,421 downwards.
TTAAATTATTTAAATAAAATTACAATTTTCATATATTTATTTTATCCTTTTTTTTAAATATAATTATTATTAAAAGAAAATTAAAATAATGAACACAAAGTTATAACAAATATTATATAAGTAATAAAAGAAAAGTTTTTCATTTTTTTTTCACAAAATAACGATTCTTAACGATATTTATAATGAAATATGACTCGATTTCCGTCCACTATTGACTTTTATTTTTATCATTACCGCTGAAAATTGATGATAATTGAAGAATATTATCGTTTATAAAAAATATATATAGTGTTAAAATAACGACTATAATCATTGTTAGTTAATATTGAATAAATGATAAGCGTAATGGACCATTATTATTAATAATAACTAGCAATAATTGTCTCATATGTCATATAATATTTTACATTTATATATTATCTAAACAGTTTTATGTTGATTTATTTTTATAACATGAATTTGTATGATATTTGCGTTTTGTGTATGTAATTCAATATTACAATTTAGCAACGTGTTCTAGTAAGGATTAAAATTATTAGTTTTTTTTTATAGTCATATATGCAAATCTTTTACATATAAAGATATAATTTCAATGGTGAAAAAAATGCGTTTTTCTTGCGGAAAACTTTTAAATTGCCTTAAGATAATTCGAATTTTATTTGATCGGAAATATATATATATATATATATATATATATATATATATATATATATAAGGAAAGTCTGAAAATACATAAAAACGATAAAAATTATATTGTGCGATTTTATCGTGTGAATTAAACGTTTGCAATACGAACAAATTTAATACGCGCTATATAAAATTTATCGTCAAATCTGAAAGCAGTCTTTCAATGATATAAAACGTGACAAATAGCATTATTATAATATACACACACACACATATATATATATATATATATATATATATATATATATCAGAAATAAACATGTATCGATATATAAATATATTATGTTTAATTTTGTATGTAGCGACGATGCCGTAAAGAGTGGATATTTTTCAATTTTTCAGCTGAAACTAATTTTTCAGATGAACGATTGCACCTTTCAAGCTGTCAGAAGAACTTATCGTCGATCGTGGATTGTTCTAACACGATATTATCATATAAATGAGTGCATTTATATTTTTTTTTTCAGCTGAAAAAAATATACATTAAAAATAATAATTATAATAATATCATCAACGCTATTAAACAAATATAAATGTTATGGATTAATTAAAAAATATTGCAATAAGCCTTATACATATACTATTTATAAGTTGAAAAGATCGTATCTCGATCCATGATAACGTCGTATGTGACGTAATTTCAGAAACTGTTTCAGTACATTATCCGATACCTTGTTTACGACGTATCCTCTGAATCATATTAGATCCTTTGAGAGATGAGTAAACGACTTCGCTCAGACCTTTCTTCATATTTAAACCCCTTTATAATATAACCATCCTGGAAATAGATTTATATATATATATATATATATATATATATATATATATACCGCATTATGCGATACGATTGGATAACTTCACGTGAAATACGAACGGGTAAAAATTTAGAACGAGTCGCTATATTCGAATGCCGGAATTGTATGAATTCGAAAGGAGGAATATGGAAAATAACGTATATTTTCTTCGGAAATCGAACTGTGGACATTTTTTTTATTCGACATATTTTTTTTTATATAATATATTGACGAAAAAAAAATATGTTTAAATAGAAAACAGGAACATGTCGTAGAAAACTTATTTATTGTAAAATAAACAAATCGGTAAAATGACAGTCATTTTTGACCGGGATCTCTCTATTTTTTATTTTTTTTTTTGAATTTTATGACATTTTTTTGTATGGTCAAATTGTCAACTATATATAATATATATTCGATTTATTGAAAGGTTTGACATATTAATATATATTTTATAATACATTCAAAATTGAATGTATTATAAAATTAATTCAATCTTTTAGTTAAAATTAAATTTAAATCAATCTTTTCTTCCGTGAAAATCATATTAATATAAATTACTTATAAAGTATTTTTTTTTGTAAATATATTATTTATATATTTATATAAAAATGGACTAAATAAGATTTGAACTGGTATTGAATAGCGAAATAATCAAATATTATCAGTCCGTTGTACGAATATCAAGACAATTCTATTATAACGTAAATAATTATGTATACGTTTCCTTTTGATATTTTATTTAATTTTCTATATTTCATTATATTTTGTGCTTACTCAAGATGTTTTATTTGAAGCAAAATTTATATTTTTTTTTCCCAGTAATATATCACAAAAGAAATGCTAAAGTGATTTATTCTATAATATTTCTATCGGATTTGTGGATTTTCATTAGCGAAAAAGCGTTTATCAAATTTATTCTTTTACATTATTTTGATATATATATATATATATATATATATACATTTTTTAAATACAGTTTTTAGGATCGTACGTAAAAAATTTGCAAATATAATTTTCAGTTATAACTAAAAATTATTTTTTTTGTTATCGATTTATGATGTGCATTTTTTTGAATAAAATTCAATAATTCTATATGTAAAATATTATAGATAAAATATTGTTTTCGATTTGAAACCGATCCAGCTTTTTGATATTAAGCTATTTTTATTATTAAATTAGTTTTCAAGGCGATGCAAATGGAATTGTAGTAATTGAACGATCTTAAATTTTCACATATTGATCCGTTAGAAACTTATTATATATATATAATTTTTTTTTTTTCAAGTGGATCCAATGTTTAGAATTCGTATATAATATTGAATATATATATATATATATATATATATATATATATATATATACGAAATAAATTTTCGACAAAAATGTGATATTTTATATAATAAATCGTAGTCCATTTGTCATCTTCATATTTATATTTATAATGTAAGGTGATTTTTGGTGAAATATGATTTTTGTTTTTATATAGAATAAATATTATTAATATATTTTTTATTAAGAATAGAATGTATGAAACGAGTAAACTCTTGACGATCTTATAGAAATACAATTTTTTTTTCTTTCAGATAGAATTTTATATATATTTATATCAAATAATATAACGCTTCCCGGAAGTGTTATATTTTAAGAACGGCATAAATCATATTCGTACAAAATTATAGTGATATCACTAAACACAAAGTGAACGTGGACAACATAAATAGCCAAGGCAATCAGGCGGACTGTTTACTAAAGATTAATTTGTGTGCTAACGTCTCATATAATATATAACGTCTATGATGGAACAACATATGAAAGCATTTAATCAAAAGCTCGTATATTTGTGATTAATTAATATGAATATATATATATATATATATATATATATATATATATATATATATATATATATATATATATATATATAAATTTGAATATTTATTGTATTTTACTATATAGTAAATTGTACAATATCGAATTTGTTAGATAGCCATATATAGGTATCAGTTTAGAAATTGTCGGTTTTCATACAAAATAGAGATATATATTGCAGCCGATATTTAAAGCGGTATTTCTCCAACTGTGATACACTAATATAGACCGTTGTGTAGTATCTGACGCTTTGCAAATCTCTCAAAATTATCTAGAATTGCCCTTTGTTTCGGCAAGTGTGACGCAGCGGTTCTCAAAATGCACTGAAAATTACGCTACAGATTTATTTTCAACGATTGTATAAAGTATTCGTAATTTATATATATATATATATATATGTATATATACATATATTTTTAATGTATATAAATATTATTAGCATTTTGCAATTGGAAAAGTGAGAGATGTAAAATGTTTGAAAAGTGGCGATTTATGAGCAAACAGACAGAGCTTTGTGCGAAAGCGCTGTTGCGATTTTAATTGGAGTCGTTTCTACGCGTTCGTTTATCGCATTGACGGCGCGAGCTTTTAGCGGCGACGAGCTTTTTTTCTCCGAGGAAAATTGTACGCAAATATTCGTGTTTTTCTTCTAGTTTTTTTTTCATACATTTAATTCGAAATAAATTATCGTCTTTACGTTTCCGCGACATGTATTCAATAGAGGAAAATTTTATTTTTATACAAATTTATAATACCTAGATGTTTTATATATATATATATTTGTATTTCATTGTATTAAATATATATACACACATATACATATACATATATATATGGATGCGATGATGAATGAAAATCGTAAAATATTATATTTGAATTGAAAGCTTTTCAACCGCATTGTTGTGTTTATTTACAAGGCAAGTTGCCAACATAGAATGTTTTTATTATTGGATAATAATATATTTTTTTTACAGTTTTTCTTCGTCATTTTACTAAATCTTTAAAGAATATATACACGAAAAGTATTTAAAAGTTATAAATTAACTTTATTATTACAAATATGATATATAAAAAAAATATATTTGTCAATGGTAAGTTTTCAATCAATTTTTGAATAATTTAACAACTTGACAATTTTTTCATTATATCTAAATTAAAAATTTATATATTAATAATTTAAATTTTTAGTGAAAATATAATTTGTTTTTCATTTGAATTATTATTTTTTTAATAAAACATTATCATATAAGATAACTTCAGACTGTGACATTAATAAAATTAATGCACTTATAGAAGAGAAAAAAAAATCGATCATTGTGTATTAAAATATATATATATATATATATATATATATACATGTATATAAATCGAAGCATCATTTATATGGATTGTTTTAAAGTGAAACTTTTCCAGATTAACGATTTTCAGAGTTCAAAACTTGTTTCAGCAATTTTAACTTCGAGTGAATAGCGGCGATTGAACGAAGACGTTCAAGTGAAAAGTTTTTCCGATATTTCATACGAAATATTAAATAAAAAAAAAATTATATGCATCCATAAGATAAGCTTTTTTTTCTTAATAAAAAAAAGACTATGAAATACGTTCGATTTAATCGGTGAATCGATTATTAATGAAATTTTTCGTTTTATTTATACAGTGAAATATTGTGATTAATTAAAAAGGAAAGTCTAGACGTATATTAAAATAATATAAAGAAATTAAAATTTAAATATATATATATATATATATATATATATATATATATATATATATGTCGTTGTAAGGAAACTTTTATATAAAATTTTCACAATAGTCAAAGCAATAAAATAGTGAAAAATTTACAATCGCACAGTTCGGAAACTTTATGTTTATACAATGTAAATATATATATGTATATATATAATGCAATATAAATAAGAATTTTATATATATATATATATATATATATATATATCTTATATTTTTGATCAGTTTTTCATGTTACCGAAGTAATATTTATTTAACCACACACATTTACCGTCATGTAGTGATTTATTATTGCTTATATTATTATCATTATTCAATACATTAACATGTAACACACACACACACAGATATATACATATATATTAAAATATAAATATTTTGAAAATAGAACAGTCCTTTGTAGATCGAGATAGACTTTATTTTCTATATGACTTGATATAATAATAAAAAGATGTAATTTTTTAATTTGCACACACACACACACACATACAAATTTATAAATATATTATATATTATTATATAATATGGAATTCAAGTGCTCATACAGTTTTTAGTTTTATTACCGTGTATTCAATCGTAAAATTAAAAGCATAGGCAATAAACAAATCGTGTTTACTATTATTATTGAAGGGCGATTTTCGTGCGAGTTGTAATTTTCGTCGTAATGCACGTTTTAAAATTAATAATTAAACGATTGTACGACGTTTTCTTTTCACATTCGTCAATCGAATACGATCGTTTGAAATTTTTTATTAAATAATTAATGAAAAAAAAATATTTCGTTACTTTTCGTATGTATAAATTTTAATTAACATCGAAATCGCTAGATTTTTCGTATTATTATTAATTCACTATTATATTTCCGTTTCGGTAAAAATAATCGGATGGAAAATTTGTGGAAAATTGTAAAATTAATACCGTAGATAATTCACAGTGACGTTCGTAGACCACTCGTGGTCTACGAACCGTAAATTAGAGACAAAGAATTAAGAGTGCCGTTCGCCTAATTAAAATTCTTATTCAGAATAATAAATGAATTCTAATTAATCAAATCGTTTTTAATTGTGTATTAAAATCCTATTATAATTTTTTTTTATATGAAGGTGAAAAACGAAAATAGTATGAATTATTATATAATAATATAATATATATGAATTATAGAAAGTGTTCAAATTTATAAAAAAATATTTAATATAATATCAAATATACATATATATATATAATATATTTATTAAAGAAAAATCATAAATTTAATAGATTCATAGCAATAGTTATTTTAAATCAGTCTTGCATGTGTATTCTAGAATACACTAAATAATGATTGATATTATTATATTAATTTTACGAAAAAAATATTTAAAAATTAATATTTTATAACTTAAAAACTGAATATATTTATTTTTATTTAAAATGAAATTTACTTTTTCTATTTGGACTTATGATTTATTAAATATTACTGAATATGTCATTTCGTTGATATTAAAAGTGACACAATTTCAATCGAGTCATCATAAACACATTATTTCTTAAATAATATTAATTATACTAATTGAATTAATACAATTTAATCCTTTTGAAGATTAAAAAACACGATTCGATTGTATCATCTGTTACACATATTTTTAAATTTAATCAAACGCGATAAATGGACTTACGCCATTTTCAAAATAAAAGCTTTTCCTCTAAAATCGTCTATATTTATTTTATAGTTCAATATTTTTTCATCAGTATTTCATACATATTTACATACATACACACACAGTATAATTTGTGTGATCGATGAATATTCGCAGGAGCAGACTAGAAATGCGTTATCATCGAGCGTCGAGAGCAGAATTTAATGGCAAGCCATAGAATGGTTTATTGCTGGGATATTTCTGTAATGGTCTGACAGTAAAAAGCTGGGCGCCTCTGTGCGTGTCTAACCTATTATATATATATATATATATATATATATATATATATATATATATATATATATATATATATATATACAGAACGGCAACGCTCTTTTAGCATCTCCTCTATGAAGTCTCTTTCCACTGCGATTTAACCCTGAAATCGACACGTTGATCGATAAAATTGATAAAGTCTTTTTTTTGCGTAAAAAAATTTTTTATGCTGTTAATACTACTACTACTGTGATAGAAAAAAAGTTAGGTGAAATTGTCATTTGAAACTCCCCGGGTATTGGGAAGGCAGGTAAATTGTATTTTTTTTCCTAGATTGGTAGGACTGTCTATAATATTTACCAAGTTTGTGTTTTTGTCAAAAAATTTAATTATCTCCGATTTATACGTGTTTTTACAACTCTTGGTTCCATCATTATGATGCACCGTGTCATATTGCATTGGTTCTTTGCGACTTTTTTTGTCAAAAATTTGACTCATATTGTTGTACAGCCACCGTATTTGCCTGATGTGGCTCCGTGCGACTTCTGGCTATTCAGCAAATTCAATAGGCCAATGCGGGGATGCAGTTTTGATACGATTAAGGAGATAAAAACCGAATTGACGAAGGTTTGAAGGCTATAGTTGACGAGGACTGGAGTTGGCAAAAGTGTGTTTTATCGGACTGGGATTATTTTGAAGGGGATGAAATTGACTTGGAAGAATAAATAAAGAATTTACATTGTATAAACAAATTCACCTTACTTTCCGATCACAGTGTTATAATAAAAAATAAAAAAATATTATTAAATAATTTTAAATTGATTTTTTAAATTATAATATAAATATTAAAAAAAATGCTATTATATTATAATTTCAAATAAAAAAATAAATATTTTTAATGTTTAATGAATATAGATTTCTGCAGCGATTATTGCGCTCAATATATTGGGAAAGTATTCGGGGCACAAATGACCCGCGCGCGGTCGATTCACTGTTAAAAGTTCTCGCACGTGATAACGACCGGTTTGTCGCGCTCGAGCTCTTTATCCCGTCTACTCCATTCACCATAATATCAGGCGTTGTAGCGGTAATGAACGTCGCGGACATTTGCTTACATTTTATTCTTCACAATGTAAAAGCGAAAGAAAGAAAGAAAGAAAGAAAAACGGAGCAGTAGACGCAAAAAGAAAAGAAATACTTATAAATAAATATATATAAAACTGAGTCGGCTTTTACGCGACAGACGACGCCATAAAACCGGACTAAATTCGTTTCTTTCTTCGCGCGAACGAAAAAAGTATATATATATATATATATATATATATATATATATATATATATATATATATATATATGGTATATAAAAAAAAAGAAAATTTTCGTCGGATTGGACTTCTTCATTTTGAGGTGCCGTGAAAGAAGCCTTTCGGTGGCGGGTGAAGGGCGAGACAATGGAAAGCGGGAAGGGGGGGGGGTGGAAATCAAATTTGCCATTATTGTCTCGTTTTCTCTATGGTTTTTCTCGCCGATATGGACTCGAGGGAGTGTTTTTCCACTTAAACCGTATTATTCGAGGTGCCGCTATATTCTATTATCTTTAATTTGTTTAGTAAAACGGTAACTAAACTTCGTGGAAATCTAGTTAGTGAAAATGGATCGAATAAAAAAAAAAACCACAACAATAATAATAATAATAATATAAAATTCATTATTCTTCTATAGTATGACACAATAATTTATACTGAATTATTATGGTAAATTTTATAAAAATAAAAATCAATATTGATCTCGTGAATAAAAACGACTTTTTATTATTAATGAATGGTGAAAAATTTATCTTGACAGACGTGTCAATAAAACGGTCCGATAAAAGCGCTCTGAAAAGTTGTTAAGCGTATTTTTCTTCGTTATTGTAACGTAATAGGCTATTTTCTCAGCTAAATTATTTTCTTTTTCATTGCTCATGAATACAAAATTTAAGCATTTTTATCTTGAATGGGAATTAAAATGTCTTGACCAGAAGAATGGCGTCGGAAAATGTGAAAAAAAATAAACATTTTATATATAATACGGATTGTTTAAGAAAAAAATATAATATATTTATAAATAGCGTTATATATATATATATATATATATATATATATATATATATATATATATATTTATTTCTGATTGTAAAACGGTTGATCTAATTATTTATTATTATTTTTTTTTTGTTTACAATTCGTGATGAAATATATGAAAATGATTTATTCATTGCCTATATAAAATATATTAGATTTGAATGCAAAAATAAGGAAAAACTCAACGAAAATAGAGTCAATGAACCGTTTTATTTGTAAATAATATTCTATAAATGTATTTTTTTCCCCCCAGTTTATTCTAAACATGTCAAAAATGGATCTATTTTTTTTTCATTACGGAATGTCGTCTGTAAACTTTACATCAAAAAGATTCGAAAAAGTCATAATATATCATTCGATTTCGAAGTGAACGTTTATTTTATCGCATTTTATAATTAGAAATTAAATATTTATATTATATATGAAATGTAATGTTTTTTTATATTGAAATTTCTTATACAATTAAAAGTATTCTAGAATTTTTAATATGAAAATATATATAAAATTGTGAATAAATATAAAAAAATATATAATTTTAAATCAATCGAAAAATAATTATGTTACAGAATTATCAATAGAAATGCATCAGCGTTTAAAGGTTTGAATGATTCACGCGATAAAATAGATTAATAGCATTTATAGTAAAATAGTGAACGTTTTAATCGAATCGACAACAATTTTACTAAACGAAAACTGAACGTTTCATCAAACGAAACATTAAATTCGGTTTGTTTGTCGGTGTTTTTTTTTTTAAAAAAATTAGTACCGTTTAAATTACAAGTTTTTCCGAATAATAATAATAATATTAATAATAATAAAATAACGAACATTGAAAAATATAACGGATCGTTCGAAAAGTTATCACCCTTTTACGTCGAACGTATAAAATCGTCGTAAAAACTAAGATGCGCCCTAGTTTTCATAAAAACTTTTAAAGGTGCTCTTCGTTAGAAATTACCCGGGGAAACTAGGTATATTTAACACGATGGAAAATATGACAAAATTATTATAATAAATTTAGTATATAATGTGCGAAGTCTCCTCATTTAGTTTATTAATGATGAAAAGGTTCGTTCAATATGCTTCAAGATTTAGTTATTTATGTCGTATTTTAAAAAAAAAATTTTTTTTGAATATTAAATTCATCGATTATAAATCATATATTTGACGTATTATAAATCGTTTTTTATATAATTTTATTTGTAATAAAAAAATATTGTATTATTTCGTGGTGAATAGAGGCACTCAATGCGCTCAACTAAAGTTGATTCTCAATTTTGGATAAGCGCACTAAAAAATAAATAAAAAGTCTTACAAGCTTTTTGTTTTACGTAATTCGATACCGTTAAGCACTTTGCCAATGAAACGTGAAAGCGCGTTTTTCCGCAGATTTTCCGCGGAAAAGCGTTTCTATCGATTTCGAATCGGGTCCATTTTTGAATAGAGTTGAAAAAAAATTGCCGTCTGTCTCTACATTTTACCCCCCAATTACCATTTTTTATCTACTATTTATTTTTGATTTAATTTCCATTTTTCATTACGAATATTATTTATTTATTTGGTCTTTATCTGTTGTTTTTCAACTTTCATATTATGAATTTGAAATTCAATTTTGTAATCAATAATAAGTTTGTAATTTTTAAAAATATTTTTTTATTAGAAAAATATTTAAATTATTAATTAATTTTATCTATAAATATTTTAAAGTTGATCATTTATTTAAAAAAATCAATTTTTATCACTCAGAACGAATTTATTTAATTTTATTTATGCGTCAATTTTAATTATTAATTTTAATAGTCTTTTGAATCTTAGAATCTCAATCAAATTTGTTTTTAATTTCAAGTCGTACGTTTTACAATCAATTTTTAAATATAATATTAATCAATAATTTCATATTTTATATTGAATTATTAATAATTAAATTAAAATTATAGTACAGTTTCAAAATTTGTTACTTTTGTTAAAAATATGAGTTCGATTTTAATTGAAAATTTTCATATTAATATTAAACAATGTATAAATAATTAAAATATAAATCAGAAATAGAGAAACTTTTTTTTATCAAAGATATCATGTTCAAATTTTATACGAAAAATATTATTTCTGGGAATAATTTATAATGAAAATTATCAATCACTTAATATATATTGAAATATCACTGATTTATTACAGTAAAAAAAAAAACGAACGTCCATAAATATTTAATCAAAGCATTGCCATATATTTTCCGAAATAAATAAATAAAAAAATATATAGTAAAAAAAACCTTTGTTCGATTCCGATTAATAAAACATTATAAGAGCGCCATATATTAAAACGTACATTAATCTCTCGCATCATTTGATCTGACCGTTTTTTCTCATCTATCTATACACACACACACACACACATATTATATATATATATATATATATATATATATATATATTCACGATTTTACTTTACAATAGCTCTTCTATTCGACGCGAATTACGTTTCCATTTCGAAAGATAGTGCGTGCGAAAAATCTATTGTAAACGTCAAAAAAAAAATAGAAGAAGAAGTAGTAAAAAAAGGAAGAAAAAAAGAAAGAGGTTTCTTTTTCGAAGATTATTCTACAGACTGGCAATAATATATGGTTCAATTTAATGTCGTTACTTTTTTTCGTTCATGTGTGTGTGTGTGTGTATTTTTTTCCAATTTTTATATTCGTTTATATATATATAAATAAAATTATCGATGTTTTTTTATTTAAAAAAAATGTCTAAAATATAAAATTAATGGTTTTATTGTGAAATTAAAGTGATTTTATTTATTGAAAAATTCTTTTTTTTTGTTTAGTTTGGAAAAAAGTGTAGATTTTTAAGCAGATTACGTCTTTTAATTTGATAAACGAACGAATAATTATTGATGCAATTAAATGATTCCAAAAAAAATATATTAGTAAAAATGTGTTGAATACAAATAATCATTTTAAATGTATATTTTAATATTGAAACATTTTTTAAATGACCAAAATATTCCAATTAAAACTTATCAAATAAAATATATATAGTACAATATTTTACCATGTATAAATATTGTACTATAATATAGTACAAGTTTTAACGTGTTTGACTTAAAAATTATTTATTTTTAATGCGTATAAAAAAAATTATACTTATTAATATGTTCTTTTTTAAATATATATCATATATATAAACTGCTAAAACTTACCGGAATAAATTTTATAACAAGAAATAAGATAAACAATTCGTACACGGGTCTATTTAATCGCATATATATATATATATATATATATATATATATATATATATAATATTAAAAATTGGTTTTATTCACGCACATGGCTATGATTCAATTATCATTAATGATAAATAAGGATATATAGACATCAGTGAAAGCACATAAAACTTTACTGGATAACGCATTCACATTCTCTAAATAAATTGCTTTTCTTCAATGGCTTTGAACAATTTCATAAATTATTCTTATATATATATATATATATATATATATATGTGTGTGTGTTTTTCTTAAGTTTTCCATTTGGGAAATTTTCCAGATGATTCGTTTGTTGCACAAGTTTTCTTTAATACTTGTCCGCTATATAATGCGGTATAAAGTTAATAAATGTTTAAAATATATTTCAATATATAGTAATATAAAAATTAATATAAATTATTAAACTTGTGATTGTGTTTAATAATTTATATAAAGAAAGAAAATGATATAAAATGTTTTATTAAGAATTAATGATATGAAATTTTGGATTTAATGAATATCAATTAAATATATTTTTATCGAATTTAACGAATGTTATTCAATAAATATTATTATTATTATTTATCTTGTGATAAGATAAAATTTTAAGTAACAACGTTGCAAAATTTTCCGTTTCATATATACTATGGAATTTTCATCGATTTTCTCATTATTTTTTTCTTCTTCACCAGACTCTCATATCTCCGAAATTATTTTTTTTTCATCGTCTGAAACAAAACGTTTACTAAAAGTTTTATATCTCGATATTTTCCTTATCGCGTTCAAAGTATCCGGCACTTAGCTGTAATTGAACGATTTCGACTAAAACCAAAAACAGAGTTTTTTTAAGAAAAAAAAAAGGAATGGAAAAATTCTAAATTCCAATTTTCTTCTCGATATCGGTGTGCATGCGCGCTAGAGAGTATCGGGAAAATGCGGAAAATTCAGAACAAGAGCGGAAAAGGCATAAGGGAAAAAAATGGCGACGAAGGCTTCGTGCTCCATCAGCATAATCCTGAAATCCGTTGACCTTTTCATCTGGCTTGTGTGGGATAGACAATGGTAGATTGAAGACAATGTCCTATGTTGCCTTTTGACCCTACTATAAAAAAAATGGATGTAAGTCAATTAACTTATTGAACTCGGTTCGGAAATATATCGTTTTCTCTATACAATAGCGTGCAAGAAAAAAAAAAAGCTTCGAAATAATAATAATAATAATAAAGAAGATTGTAATTGTATGCGGTTCTTGTTAACGAAAAAGGCTTTTACGCGCGCACGAAAAATCTAAGATAAAATTTCCATTATGAACAAACCCTTTTTATTTTGCAGTAGTAAAAAGTGAAAATAACACGTGAAAATTGTTGCGAAAAAGGAAAATTGTAATTTTATAAACAATATATGAGTAAATATTATTATATATACATACATACATATATATATATATATATTTTTTTTTTTGAAGATAAAAAGTAGAAATCCACCTGTGAATGTCATCCAACAAATGTCATATAAATGTTCAAATATTGAATCAATATTTCTTGAACGTAAAATTGTTTGACAATTCTATAGAAAATATGATCTGTTTTTTTTATATTGAAATACAATTATGCTGAAAATAAATATATGCGCGATTTTTTTTATATATTAATTGAAAAAAAATCGCGTTTCAGATGTGAACCATGCTTTAGATTCATCGTTTTAATTCATATTTTTAATGATAATTTAATGATTTTTATTGTCATTGGACGTATTAAAATTTTTAACACCTTAATGACCGCACATATTATATTTGCACTAATACATTTATTATACCTGCGTAACATATAACATGCCGTTAAAGTGTTAATATAATATTCGTATATTTTTTTAATGAATTTTATTTTAAGGATGTTATAATATTATTTTTTTTTCCCGATAACATTATTTTTATTCAGCTGAAAATCACAAACGACTTTGTCATTTCAAAACGATTTATTTACATCATAATAAAAAAAATGACGAATTTTACACGACGTAGGCGAAATTATAATATAACAACGTTATTATCATTATTATTATTAACGTGTTACGAGGAGGAGAAAATTTTCCGGATCAACGGGCGACGAAAACACATTATAAATGCTCAAATATGCCACCCTGTATATATATATATATATATATATATAAATCGTCATAGATGTGTGTGCATTTCTCACCACCCTTTATAATACATCCTTCCCCCATACTAAGTACATTATACAAGGTGGGCGTGAATGTCTTTTAATTTAGTGGCAGTCGACATTGTCAAGAGCAAGTCTAGGCCGTTAAACGACGAAAACGGCAATAATGTACGAAACGTTACAAGTATAACGTTTGCCGGCTTCGAACCGCAGACCGCAATTAGACAGGACGAATTAATCCTTTGCCCGAATCGCCCACCGAACTCCCGTTTGAATCCATCCATTACCACCTATTCGAGAACTACCTCAAATATAATAACGAATGTTCATACCGAATATTCTACACGTATACAAAATATTTAAAAATATATATATATTTTTTTTAATATTAAATATTATTAAAGTACGTTCAGTATTCGACTTACGACGTCTTTCGATTTCGCAATATGATAAATCGTAATTAATTTATTCGACGATTATGGTAAAAAAAAAATTATATTACATTTAAGAAATGTATAAAAATATGGTCGTAAAAAGTATGGTTATGTTCGCGTTTTATAGCAGCCAGCTGTCAAAATCAAAGTAAAATTGAAACGTAAATGCTGAAATATTTTACAAGAAAACATATATTAATAAATTGAACGCCGATATGACGATGATGTATATTTTGAGTTGTAAATGTTATTTAATATTAAATTGTACAAATAAGGTAGAATTCTGCGTGAGAGCGTGAGTCGTTCGCTGGCGGCGCGCGGCGGCACCAACATCTTATATATATGATTTTTAATATCTTAATTAATAAAGTATATAACTATAAATATATATATATATATATATATATATATATATATATATATATATATATATATATATATATATATATATATATATATATAGTAGAAGATTGCAGAATCAATTGTCAGAAGCGTGCAAGATTATATTATATATTATTTTTAAATTGTATTAATTTATTTTATAAATAATAAATAAATTCATTATATCCCGCGCGCAAAGGGTTAATAACAAAATTTCAAACGACTAACTTAATAAAACGTACGTATGAAATATTATATATCATAACTAATTTCGTATGCAGTCAGTGTTTTGCAGTTTCAACTAAGTTCAACAAAATAGAATACTGCACTTCATATAAGTGCAAAAGTATCATGATTTTTAAAACGCATTTTTAACGTATTTCAGCCTGAAAAGTTTGTATCGTAATATTGTTCATTTTTTTTTTGTCGCTAAATATATGTTTATGACACGTTGAATGACACGTGTAATGTTGAATCGAACGCGTTTAACGAATGAATAATAATTTTATACACATGTTTATGTGTCAATTTTAGTAATGAATAATTATTACAAAATGATCCGTTATTTTGACGCGTAAAATACGAAACGTATGCAATTTTATATTATTAATAATTATTTTTTATGACATATATAATAATGTTATAAATTATAAAATAGAATTTAAGATCTAAAAAAAGAAAATATAGAGAAAAATAATCGGGATTAAAAATTTTAAATGCTCGTTTTGGGGTTGAACTGCATTTTTCTCATTAAAACTGAACGTTCTTTCATTTTTAAAAGTATTGTATTTTTTTCATTGTGACTAATGACTATCAATTTTATTTTTTTTAATTTAATTCGTATTGAAAGCGGTTTATAATAATTTTAGTTGATTTTTAAAATTCATCTTTTTTATCAGATAATATTGTTTTATTTGTTAAGATTTTTTTTAATAACAATTTCTATCAATACGGATTTTTATTTCGAATATAAATAAATTTGTTGATTTTTCAAATAGAATAGTCTTTTTTCGTTTTAATCAAACATATCGTCGTGTCTTCCTTCATTTACGGCTGAAATTCCAAACATTTCATTGTTTTGCGGTCCACTTTCATACTTTACCGCTGAAGGTTTGTCCGTTATGTGCTGCATTATTAATGAAAATGTCATACTTTGTTAGCTTAAAATACATACACACACATACACATATGGACAGGATCATATTTTACATTAGTTTCTCGGTAATTTGTTGGGACTGTTCGGTTGTTGGTTTGTTGGTCGTTGAGTTTGCACGAAAACGGCAAACACAAAACAACGTCGTAGTTTTCCAAAATTTTTAACAATACAAATAAAATGATTATTATTTTTTTTTAAAGATCTTCAAAATATAAATATCATAAAAATCTCATTTTATTTATAGGAACAAAAAATATACGATTAAAAAAAAATATTCCAGTGACAATTTTTTATACGAGTTTGGATTTTTTTCAAGACTCTAGAAAGGAAATGCGAACAATAGATTTTATGCGAAGAAATTGATACTTAAAGTGTCCTCTTAAACCTCGGCTGGTATCTCTGGAGATAAATTTTGAATGGAAAGTATTTCAACAAGCTAATGAATAAATTAATTAACGGGGTGTGTTAGCGTCTAAATTATTATTTGTTTTTTTTTTTTTTTGAAGAAGAAGAAAACGCATATTATTTAAGAAAAACGAAAATATTTTTTATATACATATTATATTGATAATATAAAATAATTAAAAGTGTGAAATAAATGTTGGATAAAAGTAAAATTAAAATTTCTTCATAAACACACTGCACTTACTTATAAGACTGCCGGTAGTTATATTTTTTTATAGCAGATTTACGCGTTTTATTATTTATATAATTAAAGTAATAAACCGAAAATTATTATTTTTTTATTAAATTAAAAAAAATATATGATATATGAATCTTGAGTTAAAATTTTAATAACTGCCTTATAGTTTGACTGACAAAAATGATTAGTCGAGATGAATCTTTCTTAAATATGAAAGTCAATTTCAACTTTCATATTTAAGAGATTTGTCAAAGGTTTCTCTTATCATGAACATCTTTTTTTTCCTCTATAAATTAAATTAATTAAATTTTCTATGCGTATATATTATATTAAATAAAAATCTATTAATTATAAATATCAAAATAGGCCAGTCGACGATAATAAATATACTGTATTACATATATAGTCGTTAATTTGAATAATAAAATATGTACACAAAGGGAATTCTTACCTGTCCAAAATGTTGTCGTTAATCTTTGACTGTACTTCAAGGCCTTAACGCTCATTAGCCAAAGTTAAACGTGGGCTAAATTACGACCAGGGCTGGTAAACTTTAACTTTACGCGCGTAATATTTTATCGTATCACACATACGCATGCAACAACTAATAAACGTTTTCTTCGCTCGAACGTGTGTATGTTTTTGCGATACGTGATAAAATATGAAAACGATTCCGTTCCCAATGGGAGCATAAGGTTCGAATGCCCTTTCAACTAATTTCCTCACATTACTAATCTACAAAGTGTTTCACGTACCGATAAAACTTTCTACGTAACATTATATATTTCCTATGTGAATTGTCGGTTCAACTGTTTAACCGTACCTTTAACAAGATTTAAAAATTTATTATATACAGTCAAAATTTGTTTTTGTGCGATTTTTTTTGTGCGTTTTCTTTTTTTTGTGCGGTATATGAATTATAATACGACTCATTAAATTAAAAAAAAGTGTTGTCATCACTTTTTTTTACTATCGGTGTGTATGTACATATTGCATTAGTCGTGCTCAATATTCTTACCCATATATTGCATCAGCAAATTTCAATATATAATACGATATTTAATTAGTTCAGTTTTTTTATACGGTCCTTCTCTATCGCATATTTTTTTCTTAATATGTTGTGTTAAAATTATTTTTTATTAAATATTTTTTTTGTGCGATCTTTATCCATCGCACAAAAACATGTTTGACCGTAGTTATTATGATCGGTCGTAGTCAATTTTTTTCATTTGCGGATCGCACATATCAACCAAATTATATATATATATATATATATATATATATATATATATTTAACTGTAAAGTCAGATGTTGAATTTGATTATTGCACATTAACGATTTATTAAATCCACCGTGCACGAATTTCGTCCAATGGTTCGACTTGTTTTTTTTCTATAATAAAAATGAAAACAATATTTATTCAATAGCGAAAAAAAAAAGAATATAGTTAGAATCTTTCATTAATTTTCGTAATTGTTTCCTGTATTTAATTTTCATTGCGAATTCAACGAAACGGTACGTTTTGCATAAAAACATTTTAAGGGTGTTGTTTGATAAATTTCAGAGCCGAGTGTTTCTGACTTTAATTGCTCGACTACCCAGTCTCGCTTTGAAACCAGCGCAATTGCACAAAAAAATTATATATATATATATATATATATATATATATATATATATATATATATATAAAAGAGAATGAAAATAATTCTTCTCTCGTGTGTGACGTTTAACCGTCAGCTTTTCAGCTGGGATGCTATTCATATCGAAGTGCGATACTTTTTATATACGGCTTAAATCAGAGAGGATTTTTTCAAATATTTTCGAAATAATATTTTTATTTCATTTTTCACTACATATATATATTTTTTTAATTTTATTCAAATATATAATCATATATCAAGTAACGTCATATATCATATCATATTATATATACATCATGATAATTTATTGATAGTGTATTTCTATAAAAATATGATTGATGTTAAATAAAATATCGTTTATTGTTTTATTATTTTTTCTAATAATAAATTGAGTCAGATTTTAAAATTTATATTGTAAATAAAAAAAAACACCGTTCTTTAGTAGAATGAAAATTTTGGTTAAATTAAAAATCGTAAATTATATTATTGCATGTTGTAAAAAATATATTGCTCGATTAAAAATTAATATAATCTTAACACCATTACTGTTTATGTTTTATATTTATAACAAGAGATTTCAGTTATTTTTCATTATATTTATTTACTATTGAAAATTATGTGCGATTCAATCAGTTCAACTGATTTTGAATAAAATTAATCAATTGAATATAATAGATGATCATCCTATTTATAATATTCAGGTCATTTGAGTTAAATTTTGATTGATCGATATTGAAAAACATATTTCTAGTCAACGAATTTTGAATTTTTTGAATAGCTATTATTCTATTATAATACATGTTAATCATCTCTATCATCATCCAATATTTTTAAGTCTTACATTTTAACTCTGCTTTAGTTCTTCAATCGTACTCTTTTTTTCCAAATAATTTATCCATTTTATTAATCGAATCATATATATCATTTCATTTTAATATTTTTAGTTCAAAATTATTTATTCATATTTTTTTTATGTCATCAATTCAATGACTTTTTTTTCTAATATATTAAATTTGTTTTTCTTACTTTAGATTGATGTTCATATATATATTTGATTTAGTAAATTAAATCTTTAGAGCGTTTTACAATTATGTTTTCTTTTCTTTTCTTATATAACACAGTGATTAAAAGTAAGGTGAATTTGTTTATAAAATTTAAATCATTTATTCATTCTTTCAAATCAATTTCATCCCCTTCCAAGTAATCTCTGTCCGATAAAACGCACTTTTGCCAACGCTTTTTACAGTCCTCGAAACAGTCGGAATAGTCTTTTTCCGGTATAGCCGCTTTCAAGACCTTCTTCGATTCGATTTTTATCTCCTCAATCGTTTTAAAACGGCGTCCCTGCATTGACTTTTTGAGTGTGCTGAATAGCCAGAAGTCGCACGGAGCCAAATCAGGTGAATACGGTGGTTGCGAAACGATATGAGTTGAGTTTTTTGGCAAAAAAGTTGCGAAGAACCAATGCAATATCACATGGTACATTATCGTAATGAAATAACCAAGATTTTTGAGAACGCGTATAACTCGGAGATAATTAAACAAACAGACTATTGGCAAATGTCATAGACAGTCCTACCAACTTAGGAAAAAAATACAATTTAAAAAATACAGCTTTTAAATGACACTTTCACCCTACTTTTTGATCACAATAGTAGTTTTTTTGTCATAAATGATTGTTATATATATATATATATATATATATATATATATATATATATATATATATATATATATATATATATATATATATATATATATATATATATATATATATGTCATAATATATATATTCATAATATGAATATATATGAGCACTCAGACAATCTGCAGCATCTACTAATCGAGTCGTCGACAGTGAAATTTACCATAAAATTGAATAGTCTAATACCGCAAAATCATGATTACTACCTGTCGTCGTAACACAAGTAATTTCAATTACACACACACACACACACACATATTCAAACACCAATATGCAATCATAAATTATAATCTATTTACATATATGAAATATCTAACGTAAAAAAAAAGTATTAACCATTTAATAAATGTATTGTTTTTATATTTTTAATTTAAAATTGAAATATAATTTTGAAACATGAATGTTTTTATTTAATTAAAAATTATATCAACATTATAAAATTGAAAATAATATTTTATTTAATGTAAAATTTTTAATGATAATTTAATTCGAAATATTCTGAATGGATACGAATAATTTATTTATTTTTTATATATTAAAAAAATCTATCAAAATGGCGATAATATATACATATATTATATATATATATATTGTATAATAAATTATCTCATACAATCTACGTAATGCTAAACGACATTATCTAATTATAATAGATAACAAGTTCGTATAATTTATACATTTGCCAAAATGAAATCTATTTATATATATGTAATGATGTTTGTATTTCGATGTTAAGTATAAAATAAATAAACAAACAGATCGACAATAAAAATAAATTTTATTTACAAATGTAAATTTCTGAATAAACGCATTTTATTATTATTATTATTATTGAAAATTACGTCGATTATTTATGCATTTTACCAATTTTTTAATGTAGATAAATCTTTTCTATTTATTTATTTTTTTTTTCGATAACGTGTCAGGGATCGAAAACGGCGAATCTAATTTGTTTTTGTAATCGAATAGCCGCGGGCGTTCGGTGTTTTGCACGGTTTTGCGCGCGAAATTTAATACGTGACGTAATTGGCTGCCACGTATCCAATCAGAGCAAAGTTTCACACGCTCGCACGTTCATATATTGAGCGTCTATGTAACAGAATATTTTCGCTTTTTTAGTTTCATAAAATATATTTAAAAAAAAATATCGTTTTTTCTTAATTTTATTTCTAGATTTTTAATACATATTTAACTAATTATTAGTGAATTTATATATATATATATATATATATATATATATATATATATATATATATATATATATAAAATGCAGTAAAACGTCGAATGTGCCGAAAAACAATACGCCAATAATAATTAGATCAATGTCTAGCGAGATAAATAAACACGTGTAGTTCATCAAAAATGATTGATTGCAACGCACACAGATGGCACT
The DNA here is from genome assembly GCA_024500535.1 of Leptonema lineaticorne. NCBI lineage: Eukaryota > Metazoa > Arthropoda > Insecta > Trichoptera > Hydropsychidae > Leptonema > Leptonema lineaticorne. Next base: position 13,254,547 of record JANIJI010000004.1, on the reverse strand, counting down.
GTTCCAGCACTCGATTACATTTATATACACAGAAAACACTTGACCTTTAAAATAATTGGACGTTAAATATTATTTTATATTAAATATTAAAAACTGATATAATTTATATAGAATAATTAGTACGTTTAAAATCGGATCTATCCGTATATACAATAAATCAATTTTAATTCGATATATATATATATATATATATATATATATATATATATATATATATATATATATATATAATTAAACCAATTTTCTCAAATGTTCATCACTTTCAATTTTAAGAGCACAACAACGGCTTAATCGGATTAATTATATCGCGACGATGGCAATGGTTAAATTTTAAATTGCTTATCTCGAATCATTAATCTTAAATTGAGACAGATTTTCCTGGAAAAACCCGATTCGCTAATATCGGTTCGGAAACATCTATTCCGGTTTTCCATCTATCAAACGGAATATTTTATATTTATAATTTTCGTTTTAAGTGCTCAAGAAACGAGATATTATATTAATTAAATAAAATAATAAATTTGTAATAAATATGTATATATATATATATATATATATATATATATATATATATATATAATCTATATTTCCATATTTTATTTTGAACGATATATTTTGCAATATAAAATATGGAATCGAACAAACAAGTGTTTCGTCCATAAAAGTGAAGATGATATTTATAAGGCTGAATTTATTCATAGAATGTGTAAGTCGAAATATTTTTTTTATATTACAAAAAAAAACTTTTAGAGCACTAAAAAAAATCATAATAAAAATAATAAAATATACTATAATATGGAATATAATAAAATTATTTGAATAATATAAGTTAAAGTCACTATATTAAGTATTTTTTAACTGAAAAACAAGATCTTCGTTTTTCCTAATAATGAAAATGTCCATTTTGATTCGTTTAATTGGTAAAATTTAATTATTTTACACTGCGTAACCCTTTTTCGGGATCATTTATTAAAGTTAACCGGCATATTTTAACCGCGTAAACTTTATCAATCGGATAATTGAAAATTTTATTTCAATTATATATACAATATATACAATTATTTCGATTTTAACGTTATAAACGACATATAAAAATTATATTTACAACCGTTTTGAACGAATGTCGCTAGTAAAACGCTTTGAAAAATTTGACATCATCGGTTTATAATATTGATTTCTATTATACTATTATAAAATATAAAAGATTTAAACCATATATATATATATATATATATATATATATATATATATATATATATATATATATATATATATATATATATATATATAATAAATGTGATAAAAATTTATAATACGAAAATTTGTTGATATATATATATACATATATATATATATATATGGAAGCATATGTCGGTTTAAATTGTGTATAACATCAATAGTAAATTCTATTTGTATCCTTCTGTATATAATCTAATAGATTTCTCACTGAGATATGGTAATGTATGGATATTACTATAGTTGAACAGCGGGTGTCGTAATGGAAACCTCGAATTCGTAATTAACAAATTCGATAATACGCTTTACACGCTAAAAGATTTCTAAGTTCTATTTTAATAATAAAATATAAATAAATTTATATATAAAAAATTGTTTTTATAAATTTTACATGTTTCTGATTAACTTTCAATATGTAAAATGGTTTATTTATACGATTGCATATCGTTAAATAATACTATTAGTTGATTTTAATAAATATTAATGAATGCAATAATACTGCGATAAAAAACATATTTGTTTATATATTTAAGATATAAAATTTATAATAGTTGATTTGTGATATAATTTATTATCAGAAGTAGTTATATTATAAATGATTTTTATTATCGTCCATATTTTCTTATATATCATTGTAAAATGGATTAAAATTTATATATTTAATAATATAAAAAATATTTTTGAACGTGTTAAATATATTTTAAAATAAAAAAAAATTAAAATCTATTCAAATTTTCTTTTAAAAATAAAAAATATTTAGCATATTTGATGTAGGATTTTTTAATATAGATCTTTGACTGTATTTTTCGATTATTATCTGTAATGAATATTTTTAAATATTCGGTAAAATAAATATTAAAAAATAATCTATACGTCTGATACATATAAAATTTGTTATAATTGAGCTTCGTATTCGACGGCAAAAAAAAAAAAGTTTATTAAAAATTAAAACTTACTTGTATATGACGTCGAAGTAAAAAGCTTTTAACCTCGATGCGAACTTCGAATGTTATTACGATTTGACGATACAAGAAAACAATTCTATTTCTTTGCAACGATAATTGAGTAAGAACAACAATAAAAATAACGACGACAACAAAATAAGATAAGAAGACAAAAAGCGAAAAGGGAAAAAATAAAAATGGGAATATATATGTGTTTATATATATATATATATATATGAAATAATGGGATAAAAATGGGAAGAGAAATAAGCATCCTTACCCGTTTCAGGAACTCCATCGGGGTCATGAGCTGGCCATTCGGAAAACTGAAAACAGAAACGGAAATTATCGTTAATGCGAAATTGTAATTTTACTATATAAATGTGAATGTATATAAAGCAGAAGCGGTCAACATGTGGCGCATTTTGCTCCGCAGATAATAGCAATATATTTACTCTAATAGTTCTACATTTTTTTTTTGAATTCGGAGAAGATCTTCAAAATATTCGTTCAAATTAAAAAGATTAAATCGAAATTTTAAAGTCGTATAAATGAAAAGGTTTGCCACTTCTGGTTTTGAAGTGTAACGAAGATTGTATGGAAATTGTTTGAAATTCATAAGTTTACAATAAAATAAGTGGACTGGTGTATGAAATACTTGCTCATTTCATAATTATATTGAAATTTGATATTAAATATTTACAAATAGTTTTCAAATATATATATATATATATATATATATATATATATATATATATATATATATATATATATATATATAAGCGGACCCTGCACCCAGCGGGAAATAACGCTAGGATATATATATATATATATATATATATATATATATATATATATTAAAATGGTTAAAACTTGTGAAATCATTTTTTTATATAGATAATTATTAATCAATGTTTTAAAAATTAATTATTTTTAATCCTAATTTTTGTAATTAGAGTTTTTAATGTTAATCTTCAATATACGCAGATAATAAGAAAAATAGAATCAAAATCTAGTTTAAGACCAATTCTGCATTTTTATCAATAATATATAGTTTTTAACTGAAAATTTTCAATCTTAGTATAATTTTTTTTGATCGAAAAAAAATCACACGGATTACATTTGGTGAATATGGAGATTGTGCAAAAAATGTCAAATTATAACAGGAGCATTGTTGAAATATTGAGTTTGATTTATATTTTCAATATTTATACTAGAAAAATATAAATTTATTTGTAAATCAAATGAAATATATAAATTTAAATATTTCGGTTACTTTTTGATCACACTTCATATATATATGTATGCGAATAGTTAATTGTATATTCAACGATGAATATCGGACTCTATCTCATTTGTATGCATATTACAGACTCTGTTGCATACAACGGGTATAGTGAACTCGACTGAAATGAAAACCTGAAACGTTTTCACTTTGCACTCTAATTCGGCATGCATTCAAAACAAAATAAAAAAGAAACAAAACTGAAAGGAGAAAAGAGAGAAAAAAAAGACGGCGACACGATCATTCATTTCGAAACGTTTTCATTTGTTTCGACGAATCCGCAGGCAAAGTGTTAAAAAACACCGAGTTGTCTTATATTAATGTATGTTAAATGTTTATTTTTTTAAGTAATACGAGCTTTTTATATAAATTTTGAAAGGTTATTCAAGTTTATTTAATTACGCTAAATATCGCAATTTTTAAGATGACGTTATATAAAAATATATCGCACTTCTATATGAATAATGCAATAGTTTAATTTTTTTTATACATGAAAAAAATAATGAAAGTTACAAATTGCTATAAAAAATAAATTGATCTTTAAAGAAAATTAATTAAAATTGATTAAGTAATAAATTTTTAACTTTTAAATTGCTACATTATTCATGTCTAAACGTATTTACAAGTTGAATTTTTGTTATATAGCGTCTTAAATAACCGCATTTGCAACTTTTTAACTTGCAAACAAATTACGAAACGACGTTTTCAGATTAGTTCAGATAAACTTTTAACTAGTGAAATTCTTCAGAAAGAGACTCTGAACTTATTTCGCTTTATAAAATTCGTGACGCGAACGAGCCAAATCGGGAAAACTATCGTCGAAAATTTTTCATCGAATCAAATTGAATAAACCCCAGTTTTTCCGAGTCCAGTTAAGTTAATATATGAAAATTACAATTTGAATGAAAACGAATGAACAAAAAAAAATTTCAAAAATGTAATTATGCTTTAAAATTAATAGTATATATTTTTTTTAATTTATATAGTGAGTCCTATAATTTAATGATCGCACTACACACGCGTAAAACGATGAGAAACTTTAAGTGGCGATCCGTCACGGACGGCCTTTAAACTTGTTTACAGATAAGAACCAAAAGCGATTATCTTTCATATTATTAATGTTGCTGAAGCCTTTACAATTAAACTTTGTTCAGCATCCATCCATTCAGCCGCTGAAACTTAGCGGCGACGAGCGCAAGAAAAAAAAACTTTGTCCTAAATAACGGCGATTATCCTGAACTTTCTCTCGTTTTTTTTGTTCACCTGCTGTCTTTGCATATAGAAAAGTGTATGAAAATTATTATTAAAAAATTAAAATATAATTATTTAAACATTTTTTGTTAATGTATATATTTATTTATTTTATTATATATCAAAAATTTTTAAATTAGTATTATTTTTTTTAACTAAAAATTTTCAAATCAATTAAAAACGAATCCATTGCGATTAATTGCTTTTTTTCCTATTATACATCGGTTCTTCTTTCGCGTTTTTCGTTCGAATTCGATGCACGAGAAGAAATAAAAATGGCGGACGGAAAGACGCGGCGCGAAAAGAATTCAGAAGAAATAATTAGAAAAAAAAATTAGAAGACGAGAAGAAAAGAAAAAAAAATAAGGTACGTCCATAATTGCTTTTTTTTTTGTTGCTTTTTCTACAGCGAGTCAGTGCACAGAAAAGTTAGAACCTATTAAACGCGGTTATTTACGATCGCGCGGTTTAAATTTAACTCGTTCTTGTAACTGTTCGTTTGCGGCCGACGTGAAAACGTGAAACGGAAAGTCGGCTTTTATTTTTCACTCTTTTCTAGAGATTTTGCTTTCTTTTTTTTATCATCTTCTTTTTCTTTTTCTTCTTTTCGTTTTCAGAGCATCTTTCGCGTACAAAAGGCGACAAATCGCGTCTGCGCTAACGAACAGAAAACTTCTAAGATATATATATATATATATATATATATATATATATATATATATATATATATATATATATATATATATATATATATAAGTGATAAGGGGAATTGAGGTTTTTTTAAGTTAGCCCCAAGATCTCGACTAACTCGATTTGGACTCAGAAGGCCCATAAAAGTTATCCGGATAAGATTGTGAACGAAGAATAGAAACGGACTGTTGTCTTCTTCTATATGTGTGTGAATTTCTTATTATTATTAAACATATTTGTGAGAAAAAAATAGATTGTCTAACATATGTGATATCAATATAGTGTGAAAGTTATTTTTATGTAACAATTGTAAGACTCTTATTATACATGACTTGACAATTTAGATTAAGGTTTAATATTGAGGCAATATTGTCTATATAATTTTAATTATAAAAAATAAATTTTAAGGAAAAATATTTTTTAATTATAAATTTATTTTTTAATGAAAAATATTTAAAAATATCGACGTTTTATATTTTATAAAAAAAAATTGAAATATTAAATTTGAATAATTGTTCAATAATATTTTTAATTTTTGAATAATTTACTATATTTTATTACATAAAAATAACTATTTATCATAAAAAAAATGCATTTTATTCGTACATTGCAAACAATTGCAAAATTACGAAACGCGTATAAATAATAAAATCAAAATGGCCGCGTAAAATAAACAGAATGGCGGAAATTTTGCTCAAAATTTTCGATTTCGCGCTTTATTGGCTCGATTTAAATAATAAACAAGCGGCGAAATAGCCTTCGAAATCGGATCGTTTATAAAATATCGCGTATTTTCCGTAATTTGCGATTTTCATTGCAGGCAAAATAGTGCGCAGTGTGGAAAATCGTAATTTTCTCGCTAAGAAAAATTGCAGTTGAACGAGAGAAAATTCGTGTATTTAAATGCGGCATTAATTGAAATCGTACAAAATTTTCCGTGTTATAGTATAACGTTATTTATTGAGAAGAAAAATTATATATTTTACGTGTATATAAATTTTAAAAATTATAAATGTATATACGTAAACGATTCGCTTTCATAATATTGTCAGATCATTCGCGAAAAATGCTAAATATCGTTTTCCTTTAGGAAAAACGATGGAAAATTACACCGAAGTAAGAAGAATTCCCATGACAAATTATCGTGGAATAAAAGAATTCATAGCGACGGTGAAAAAAAATATATAAAAAATAATATTTTTAATCATTTCTCTTGCGATACTGAAAAACAAATCGTCAAAGCAAAGTTTTTAGAATGGTTATAAATTATAAGATTAAATTTCATAAATGTCAGATTTTTTATGATGTTGAAACTTTTTAACGATATAAAATATATTTTATATTAATTAATATTATCATGAATCAATTTCAAAAAGTAATAGAATATTTAAAGTTGGTTCAGTTCAGTAAAAAAAAAAATAATGCATATAAGAAACTGAAAAGAGAAATTTTTATTTTATTACATAAAATGTTCATTTACTTTAAAAAATTGTAATAAATAGATCACTGTATCATTTTGACGTTATAAGGAAATATATATTATATAAAAAATATATCCGTATAATATAAATTATTTGACTGAATTTTCCGTTAAATATGTAATGTAATGGGGAGAAGTTGAAGAAAATTTAAATTTATTTTCCGCAACACCTCCGCCCACATCATAGAGCATGGTGTGCTTAATCTCAATTCGCAGCAAAAGTCCCGACGACTTTTGAAACGCACCGGAAAATTCGTGAAAACTCACGTTGCCTGCCCGGAAAATGCGAGTAATTCATTAGCGTCTAACGGTAATATATTCGTCGGGTCGACTGATTTTCCTCGAATTTTTCACTTAACGAAGAAAAGCGACTCGCCGCAAACAATAAATATAGACCGCGTTCACGCACACACACACACACACAACAAGTAAAATAGCACTTATTCGAATAAATCGTAATTAATTAAAGGTTAGTGCGAATTCAATGAGGAGACTTCCTAAAAGGGACGACGAGGGGAAGAAGAGAGGGGCGGCGGGGAGGGGTTTTTTTTTGGAGGTAAATGGAAAACTTTCTTTTGTTAATCCTAAGCCGTAATGAATGCGATAAAACTTTTCTCGATACCGATCGTTTTTCCTATAATAATCGAGTTAATCGTATGTTTAGCGTTGATTATCCAGAATAACACGTGCTAAATATTGATTTTAATTAAGAATCATCTATATTTTGTATTTTATTTACGATAAAAAAAATAATAAAAATATATACATTCGAATTTTGCTATACGCTTGTTCTGACGGAATATTTTAATCGCATTTTTATTTACGACTTACAGAATCTCTGTATTGTTGTCGAAGCTAATAGAAAAAAAAAGCGACAGAAAATATTGTACGCCGTACTATAAATACATCTATAAAGCACATAAAAATATATATTGGATTTCCCCGAGGAATATTCGACGAAAAAAATTTTTTTTTCCTTTTTGCTCGGAAAATAAAAAAAAATCCTCAGAAAGAAAACTTTCGCCACTGGTGAGAATCACTCAGTGAAAATATTCATGATTTATAACGCGATTGTTCGACTTCGAAAATAAAATTTGTTTTATATTTAGAGAAAAAATGAAATATACATTTTATTATATCCAAAATATATATTTTTTGAATTATTTAATTTTCAATATTTTTCATAATTAAATTTTTAAATTTCTTTTATTATCGATCAGTTAATCAGAAATAGTATAGATTTACGTATCACGGATCAATAATCATAATTTTAAAAATTATATTTATTCATATAGACAATTTTAATACATTGATAAAAATATAAAATAAATATAATAACACAAAAGTCGGTGGTCTCGACATCTAAATAACGAAGGCTATTGTTGTGTGTCGTCAACGAATAAACAATGATATTTCCTCTGGGATACAAAATGACTAGATTTTCTCCTCCCCTTAAGTCATATAATGTAAATATATATATATATATATATATATATATATATATATATATATATATATATATATATATATATATATATAGTTTCATTTCTGTATTTATTTATTTATTTCCATTGATATCTCTTATGGCTTTTTGAAGGTCTATATTCCAAGAAAAATTGGGAAAAAACGACCCGCGTTTATTTGCTTTAATCGCGAAGTAAATAAAAAGATAGAAAAATATTTTTCGGTGATAAGGATTCTTCGAAATCAATATATATGATTTATATATATATACGATTATTGGTTTATATAAACCATGAAAGCTCTATGATGTATGCTTATTATTAATGAAAGCTCCATTTTTATTATATAATTCGACGTAATCAATTTAAAATAAAAAATGTGCAAATTTTCTTCTTCTACTTAATTTTCAGATATTATTGTAAAAATCGTAAAAAATATCTGATTTATAAATTAAAGATAAATATTCACAAAATCTAACAAACGAATCGTTATATTGTATTAAAATAAATTATGAATAAAAAAAAATATTTTTTTTGAATGACGATGTCGATAAATCATAATTTTCACAACGAATAAAAAAAATCGTTTGCTTAGTTCTATTATACGGCTTAATTTCACTTTAAAAGTGCTATCAAAATTTAACGACAAGGTTACTCTGAAAATTAAACAGGGGGTTATTAATCATTTCATTATTTTTATATTTCAAATTTTCCCACCAAAATCATGTTATTTTTTTTTAACCGAGCAAAAAGTGCTTCACTAGCGAATTTATATGAATAGAAAATTATCGTATCGTATCAATTTTTATTTTAAGAATTATATGAATCATTCAAAATTGTACAGTCAAATAAAAATTTATATAGAAATTTTAAAAATTATTTAATAAAAATTTTTATTATCGGATTTTTTTCGCTTTTTCTTTTAAGACGGCCACACGAGCTGAAAGTGGAATCGTTTCGAAATTGTACAATTGTACACTTTGTTAACCGCCGAACCATTAACGGATGACAATATATACGAACTGTGGAAACACGTAACGCCACATGTGCCCTTTGTACATTGTGTGCAGTAAAGATAACGGTCGTTATGGTACACTGAACAAATTGAGTTAGAATAAAGAAGAAACATACACACACACACACACAAAAAAAAGAAAAAAATTCGCGATAAAACCGAGAAAAACGAAAGAAAACTCGTCTTCACTTTCGACATTCGCAGCCGCAAAGGAAAATAGAAAATAGACTACCGCTGAGAATATTCTGTCTTAACTTAGATGCTAACAAAAAATACATATAAATCAATTTAATATTGTGCTAGTATATATATATAATATATATATATATATATATATATATATATATATATATATATATATATATATATATATATATAAATTATCATACAATATATAATGATTTTACTAGAAATCATTTTATAAAAAATTATCTTAATATAATTTACAGAATTTTGAAGAATTCAATTGAAATAAAATTAATTATTTATAAATAAATTTTTTCAAATTGTGATACTATTGGAATCGAAGTGCGATATGTCAATTTGATACTTGAAACAATTGGTTATCAACATTGCATAGTATAATTATATTTGTGTGTGTGTGTTCATGTTTAAACAAATACATATGTAAATTTGAATTCTAGTTTAATAACGGAATCATTTGAATTTTGAACAGGATATTCGTATGAAATTATCTGAAATTGCTGAAAGCGGCTCGGAATGAAAATGTTTTTAAAGTCGTATATTGTAATGTATTTTTTTTTTGTATTTACCGAAAAATATTATAAGAAATTATTTAATTTAAAATAAATATAATTAATTGAACAAAAAAATATAATTAAATATAATAGAATTATTGCTATATCTCATTTTATAAATTGGTTTTTTTCCTTATAGATTTTCATGTGTACAATTTTTACTAATATAGGTTGGTAGGACTGTCTATAACATTTGCAAAGTGTCTGTTTATCAAAAGATTTAATAATCTCCGAGTCACACGTGTTTTTACAACTCTTAGTTTCTTCATCACAATAATGCACCGTGTCATACTGCATTGGTTCTTCGCGACTTTTTTTCCAAAAACTCGACTCGTATCGTTTCGCAACCACCGTATTCGCCTGATTTGGCTCCGTGCGACTTCCGGCTATTCATCAAACTCAAAAGGACAATGCGGGAAAACCGTTTTGACACATATTGATGAGATAAAAACCGAATCGAAAAAGTTATTGAAGGCTATACGGCAAAAATACTATTCCGGGATGAAATTGATTTGAAAGAATAATGAAGAATTTACATTTCATAAACAATTTCACCTTACTTTTTGATCACAATGTTATATTTACATTATAAATAGAGCAATTATCGGATTACATAACAAGGCACCAAAATCTTACTAATATCATTCCCTATTCATCTTTACATATAATTCAATTAAAATATAGAAAATTATATATATATATATATATATATATATATATATATATATATATATATATATATTACTTACTTTAACTTTGCGCCCCCTGCGGGCGGCTATTTGCCTTGACTGCCTCCGAAGTGCCTCCAGAGGGACGGCTTTTTCTCACCGGATATCAGCTCGAATAGACTGCCTCTAGATATGGAGGCTGTGCAGGAAAAACTCCAAGATGTACACCGGATTCAAACTTCGAACACTTCAGCTGCAATTTTCAGACGTGAAAACCACATAAACGTTACACACAGACGAACGCATACGTTTTCAGTTCGATTTCATACGACGTTATATTTCCTATTATTATTATTGCTGTTATTTTTTTTCAATATTTAATTTAAAAGTTTTTATTTCATTAATTAATAATATATTTTATTATACATATTTTGTGTATATATATTTAATTTATAATTATTATTATTATATTTGGTGTAAAAATATTAGTTTTAAGTTGAAGAATTAAGCCACGACGGTATTATTTATACTATATAATTTATATATTTCATATTAAATTTATTGTTAATAGTTAGGATCGGTTTTATTATTATTATATTTGCGCGCTTTCAGCACCACCTGTAAAATATACCGGTTCCGATGAATAGTTTTCAGATCTGTAAATAAAAAAAATAATGAAAATAATTAGTGGGGGGGGGCGGCAATCTTTTAAGGGGCGAAACGACGATGCAAAAGCGGCGAATTTTCATTTTTATTTTTCAAGAATATTATTAAAGGCACGTTCCGAGTTGTTAAGCTTTTTCTGCGTTTCGATTCGACAACGTAAAGGAATTATCAACTTTTTTTTTTTCATGAAAGAATCTCTTGGAAAGAACGAGCTTTACGTGTGAAAAGGGCGGCGCGTGGCGACGAATATAAAAATTCGACATGTAGAAAATAAAAACGATTCAATGTGCAAAAATAAAAATGAAAAAATAATAGTCAATAAAAAGTGTTTTTTTGATATTATTTATATATATATATATAAATTGATCAATTGCTTCACATTAAATCATTTTGAGTCTAAAAATATTTTTATATATAATAATAATGAGAATTTTTTATATAATAATAAATCAGATAAAATAACATTTTTAATATGGTTTTTAAATTTAATTCCAATTCAAAGTCAACAGTTGTGATACATCAGGCATGTCAAACACGAAGATCGCGAGCCGCATTCGGCCCGTCAATACGAAAATTGCGGCCCGCTGAGATGTCGTGCAGTTTTTAATAACATATATAAAATTAATATTTAAATTTAAATTTGCATATAGTTCCATTTAATAAAGTTGAAGTGTGCAATTTGAATTATTTGAAAGTGATATTTTAATGGTGCGGCCCACAACTAAGTAAATAAAAACACAAGTTTAATAATAAGAATTTGCAATTATTTGTTAGATAAAAATATATATTGACTTTTTATTTACAGTATTATTATATTAAAAAAAAATAAATGATATTTAAAAATATATCACGTTAAAAATAAAGGGAAATCGGCATCCGGAAAAATGAAACGGAAGTTCGGATCAACGAAGACAGTAGCGCCATTGATTTTTATTTATTTATTATTACATCAATTATTTGTTTTGTGGACTCGTAATTTAGTGTAATGCGAAGTCGAACAAACAACTTCCATTTGTCTCTTGTCATAAAGCGTATTATTATTATTATTAGAGCTTTTCCGCGTGCGAGAAAACCCGTCACAACTGATCAAATAACTTTATTCAATTAGCTCCATCCGCGGAAAATTCTCTCCCCCCCCCTCCACTCCCCGAAAGCACACAAGGAAAACCGCATCATTTCGAATATTTGTGAGCAATAAAAGCCGTGGAAAATCGACGACGTTAAGTAACACGAAATATTCACGTGAATAAATGCGAACGAATATAATCAATTATAGGACATAGTTGGTTTGCGGAGGGGGGGGGGGTTAGACAATTAATGGCAATTGAGCGATATGAAACTTTTATTATAATATATATTATGATTGAAAATATTATAGTTATTAAATATATTTTAAAATGAAATAAATTATATATAAATGCACTATATCGTTATAAACTCGTTTCAAATAATGGGTAATAAAAGGCAAAATCGACATAATGTTCCGCGAAAGCTTAATTACCCATGAATATATATATATATATATATATATATATATGTATGATATATTTGAGAGACAAAGTCATATACGTCTGTTTCTCAAATGAATTTAAATTAAATATATATTTTTTGTAATAATACTGTGATCAAAAAATAAGGTAAATTTTTATTATAAAATGTAAATTCTTTATTTATTTTTCAAAATTAATTTCATTCCCTTTAAAGTAATCCCCGTCTGATAAAACGCACGTTTGTCAATGCTTTTTCCAGTCCTCGAAACAGTCGGAATAGCCTTATTCCGGTATAGCCTTTAAAACCTTCTACAATTCGGTTTTTATCTCCTCAATTGTGTCAAAACGGCATCACCGCATTGGCCTTTTGAGTTTGCTGAATAGCCAAAAGTCGCACGGAGCCAAATCAGGCAAATACGGTGCAATATGACATGGTGCATTATCGTGATGAAGAAACTAAGAAATGTAAAATCACTTATAAGTGATTCGGAGATACTTAAACTTTTTAACAAACAGACGCTTGTCAAATGTCATAGACAATACTACCAACATAAGAAAAAAAATTACAATTATTCTTCCTTACTAATGCCCGGGAGTTTTAAATGATAATTTCACCTTACTTTTTGATCACTGTAATATTACACAATCAAAGATGTGATTTTCTTTTTCAATTTTCAAAAGAGCTTATTTATTTTCGTGTGATATAAATATGAAGAAAAAAAAAGCGATCGAATGCGTATTTTAATTGAACGAATTTATAACGATAAATATCGAAGAGAAAAATATAATTTCATTTCAATTTTAATAAAATTTACAAGAAAGATTGGATAAAAAAAAATATTTATTTTATACAAACAATATAAGGGAATATTTATATGCGTATGTTTTATATATGTATATATTTATGTGTGTGTTTGTGCGTAGTTTCGATCAATTTTCTTTTCTTGACTCTTTTTTTTTCTTTGGTGAAATGGCTCGCAGCCAATGTTTACACATGGAAAATTTTCTAGCCATTGTAAAGATACAAGGAAAAAATAAAACCCGAAAGTAATGAAAAAAGCGTCGGACTTGTTTCATCTTTTAGAAGGAAATATATGTTTATGGCATATATAGTATTTATATATATATTTATTTATATATATATGTGTGTGTGTGTGTGTGTATAAATTGTAAATATAATAGGAAAAAAATGTTAAGAATTTCAGGTCAACTACTTCAATATAAGTATATATTATTATCATTATATTATTTTTTATATATATTTTAATTCATATATAAAAATTTATGTATATTTATTAAATTCCACAATTTTACAGTTCAATGATAAATTTGTTGAAAAAAACATTATATAAAGGTTTATATTATTATATTTTATACGATCTATGGAATATGTAAATAATGATTGATTTTATATAAAATATCGATTAAAGTAAATTATAGCTTATTTGAAAACTGAAATAAAAAATTATATAATTAAAAACCGTATAATAATGAATATATTTAGATAGAAAAAATAGAAAATTATTTTTTTTTTGAGAGCGTTTATAATGATTATAATTAAACAGGAAAAGTTTTGTCAAAACCCGCATGTTTATATTTAA
>JANIJI010000004.1:11765000-11952500 GCA_024500535.1 Leptonema lineaticorne | reverse complement strand
TACAAAATAAAATAAATTATATAATTAATAAACTATTTATGGATATAATCAGTTAAAAAAAATATATAAATTGTTAACTTTGTTGATTTCTAAAATTGAATAAATTTTGGAAGCATTTTATAAATCATTCACTTCAAAATCGATTTTTAATTATATCGTTATATTTCAGCTCTATCATATTATTAATTATTTATTATTATACAAATTTTAATTTGAAAAATATTATTATTATTTTAATACCATGTTACAATTTTAACAAAATGACTAATAGTGTTGTTTATCGATAAAATTTAACAATACGATTGTGATTAAAACAGAGCATATTACAAAAGAAATAAAAAATAACATTAAAATTGAACAAAGCATCCCCAAGCCATGTTTGCATATTTTAATCTGAAATATTGTCAAGCTCATGATAAAGCGAACGTGGTACGTAAAACAATAAAAAAAAACCAAAACGATTAATTATTAATATATATTAAAATATATATATCATTATCATACTAACACTGAACATTCCCTGCAGGCATCGAACCACGATAACAGCTGAATAATGCCAATAGGATGCTGGCGGTATGACAAAACTGCATAAAACAGCAGCAAAATTCATCAAACCAAACACTAATTTTGTGCCATATTTGTGCGCAAGTAAACCTCCGGGTAGCTGCATCAGCCAATTTAACCAAAAAAAAGCTCCCAAAATCAAATTTTGCTGATGTTCATCCCAAGAAAAACCATCACTCTAATATAAAATTTCATATATATAAAAAACATTATCATCCTAATTTTTAATATATTATATTAAAAAAAAAAAAAAAAAACAGTATCTGTTTACTTACGTCTTGCTGTACGGTTGGAGCAATCGAAGTATATTCCATTGATGATTCTTCATTATTTTCAAACTGCTGCTGCTGTTGTTGAGATTCAATTTCTTGCTGTATGCAATTACTACCAGAAATGGTCCCTGTTAAGGTTGAAGAATGTGGATGTGGATCTCTTTTTTTTACCATTGCCACTATAGCAATATTCAGATTTATTCTTATCATGTAATTAACTGCAAAACCGCAAAATACTAAACACCATAAAACTGATCTTGTTGATACCCCATCCGTTCTTCTTCCTGATGATGAAATAGAAATGATTATTATTAATAATAAATTATTCCAAAAATAATTATTACGATTCAAAACATTCAATTTAGAGTAAAAAAATAATAATTTCAAAATAATCGTATGAAATATTTTCTCATTTATCTAACAATTACGAAACATTTTGGATATTTACTTTTTTTGAATGCACCATTTTTCTTAGTTCTCGGCTGATGATGCTCGATGAAATTGGACTCTTCGTTTTCATTGTGATCCATTATATTTCATTAAAATCTGAAAAAAATAATTGTAATTAATTTAATAACACACAGAGTCTTTTTAGAATGATTTAGGACGACAGTTTTGTTCATGACTTCAGTAACATTTGATATGATTTTATATCATGAGATATTTTATACAATGTTCCAGCAACCGCAATATGTGTCAGAATCATGATTCTGTCATATATTGCGGTTGCTGACATAAATGTAAATAAATTGACGACATTCGTAAAACTCAATATTTCTACTATACTGAAAATAAATGTAATCAATAATTTTTAAATATTTTTCTCTCCAGATTTGAATTTTCATAGATAATTTACTCATATAATCAAATATTGAATATTGATCGAAAACTACCCTAAAGTTTTATATATTTTATTGATAAACTATTTTTTAATATAACCATGTTGAAATAAAAAAGTTCAATCATACAACTCAAGAATTACTAAAACTAAAAATTTTCGAGAATCACTTAATTAAATATTATTAATATAATACAAGATTCAATATGGATGAGTTTATTTAGCGCCATCTGTAGGTCATTAGCAGATAATCGGAATATTTTAAGGTTATTTTTATATTTTTCGAATTATTTTTTCTCTATTTATATATAATAACGTATTTATAATTTATTATTATATCACACTGTTTGTAATGATGCGGTCAATGAAATTGATATCGAGGTATTATAGTGTAGATTTTCATCGCTAAATAGTTGATTTCTTTCAATTTAAATTTATATTTAAATTGTCCAAATACATAATTTCTATGTGATTAAAATATATATATATATATATATATATATATATATATATATATATATATATATATATATATATATATATATATATATATATATATATTTATTTCTTACCGAGGATGAAAAGCAGAGGAATCATCATGATTCCGATAGATAATGCACACTGATTAATGCTGATCCAGTGGAATTATTTAACTGGTACAAGAGCGTCCCACGTGCGTCTTATGAATGTTTTAACGTTGCCACTAATCCGTTTAATAAGATCACTTCCTTCTATCACCATCATCATCATAGTCATATGCGTCATTAGAATATATAAATATTTTTTTCATTGAAAAAAACAATCCCATAAATCTACTACCAAATCTAACGAAATTAACTAGGTGTGGCCACCTTAGTAAGTCTTAAAATGGAGATTTCAATTGATAATAAAGATCTTTTCACATTTATTTTACAATAAATTAGATTTTGATATATGAAAAAGTATGTGTAAGAGATATGATAATAAATAGAGAAATTGTCGAAGTATATATAAATTATGGAAAAGTTAGTCATACGAAGAATTTTTGATCACATCCATAAAATGAAGATATGATTGAGATAAATAATAAAACGATTTCTATATTATTTATTTTCATTACTATCCTTGTGAGTAAACTTGACTTATTTCTAAATATAGATCAGTATCAATAAAAAATCAGAAATCAGTAACATTTAAAAGGGAACAGTGCGAAAAAATGATTAAAAGATTCTATTTAAAAGGTATTTTAAACTCAAAAATTATATACATTCTTCATTTAAATAGATTAATAAAATATACAATTTAATTAGTCAAAAAATCGATTTATTTCTTCCATTATTTTTTTAGTATTATTTTTACAATATTATAAGCTATTAATCGCTTTGTTTTAGTTTAATCTGATAAAACATTTGTGATATGAAAATAGTTTGTTTTATTATAATAGAAAGAAAAAAAACAAAAATAACAATGATAACATATCAATTGTTTTTCATAAATAATCAATCGTTTTTGGAAAAGGGGAACCCCAAGATATAAAAAAAAATAGAGGCTACTATAAAAAAATAATAAACTTTTATCTTATATAAAATATATAAGATAAAATCATAAATATTTCATCAGATGAATCCAGAAAATGGGAAAACCACAGTCTTTACAATTATAAAAAAAGATTACCTATTTAATAATAATCTTTTTTTTTCAGTATTTTTACAAATGATTCTATATGAAAAAAAATGTAAGATCATAATTCTACCAGATAAAGAAATATGGTGATTATATATTGTAATATAAATTTCAATTATTCAGTCATTTCAGATAAATTTTGATATTTATATTTTTCAGTGTTGTGTTGTATGTTAATTTATTAGTTGAAAAAAAAAACATATATTTTCTCCGATTTTTCTTTTTGCTTTGGTGGTAACGCACGTGTTCGCTTACTCGCTGGTTCTGTTTTATATTTTTTTTTTTTTTGAGTAACACAGTTTGAATATTAAAATAAAAATGGCTAATTAGATCGAAAAAAAAAATCGATTAAATAACACAGCTAGAGATTCGACTAACCTCGACGATAGTCCGTGTCATCTTACTATGGCTCGACGGACGAGCGAAAAATTTCCAAAAATCGAACGATTCGCATCGGAAAATCGGCGGAAAACTGGGTGAAAATTGCCGGAAAAGCCACGGGGATGAAGGGTTCCATCCCTCCGCGACTTGGCTCGATGACGTCCGAAGGAAAATTCAAAAATACTAATGCGCTTGCGTGTAACCTTTTATGGATTTCATTTTGGACCAACATTTTGACGCAAATGCTACTAAAGCAATCATATGTTATATAAAAAAATATCTAAATTTATCTAAATAATAAAGTAGAATAAAACAATTTAATATTCGTGTTTTTTTTTAATCTTTTTATTTACATCATAAAATATAATAATTCAAAATATATATTACTGCAATATACCTTTTAAATTTCAGAATAAGATTTCTCAAAAACGGATGAAAATAATATAAAATATATATTTTATGTATATATAGGCATATATTGAGGGTGATTCAGTAGAAATATAAGTATATATCTCCTTTATTGATAGCAGATTGTGAATTGAAATCCGTTATTAATATTTATAAATCTGAAATATTGATAAAATTCAGTAATGTGTATCGCAAAAATCTGAATTCAAATTGTAAACACTGAGTTGTAATTCTTATTTTATATAAAATTCATATATATATATATATATATATATATATATATATATATATATATATATATATATATATATATATATATTAATAATGTTAGCATACCAACCACTTTTTTTATGATTAATATGATTAAGGGTAAAAAACACAAAAATGGTTTCAAGACAAAAATATAGTACTTTTATTATCATCAATGAAATTAAATAAAAAAAAAACATTACATATAAATTAAGAAAAAAAACTCAATACTGTTTCATACAACTAAAGAAATATATCACTAATAATAATTTCCTTACAAATAACAAATATAAGAAAAAAGTGAAGAAATTATTTTCCAGTACTGAAAATTTTACATATGCGATTTTCTTTAAATAACATCAGTCACTGGTTATCAATATCACATAATATTGAAAAATAAATAATAAATATTACAATATAGTTGTCATTGTTAAAATGACATTAAGTTATAGCAGTGAAAACTATAATGAAAAACAATAATTAGGTAATAATGTACAAAAATCTACTCCAAAATACAGAAGTTTGCATGTAATTATCTTAAATTTCATGATTTTAAAAAAATATACACGTCTTGAAAATTTTACATTTGTTCTTGAAACGTGTTTCTAAATATGTCTCTGTTTCAAATTATCATATCTCTTTTTTTAATATATATATATATATATATATATATATATATATATATATATATATATATATATATATATATATATATATATATATATGTATATGTATATATTTATTTCGTTTACTATAATTTTTCATTTTCCCATTTGAGAAATTTACTAACGCAAATTGTTTTACAATATAAATTTGTTATTAATTATAAAAATATATAAAAGTTTCGGTGGTTCTATTCAAGCCTAAAGAAATAAAATTAATATTTATTACGCACCACGGATGCAAAAATCTACTTCCGATGCATCATTCAATAATTCTTGATAACATGAAGTTATAAAAAAGTGAAACTAATTTTAACTCAATATTTATTATCATTAATTTTCGTGTAAATTCTAAAACGACGCCATCTATAGACTGCAAGAGAAATTATTAATAACTTAATATATAGATATTTAATAGATGGTAGCAAAATAATAATGATAATAATAAATAAACTAATAAAACAATATTCTTATCGCTTTATCAGAATTTTACTAAAAAATCGAATAGTTTTAAAACGATAGAAATTTTCCTTTATAAAAGTTAATAATATCAAACGTGCAATACATATTTTAAAAATTACTATTATCACTTTTTTACATACTTGCAAGTTATCAATAATAACACGGCAAATATATTATATATAAATACACATCTGTCAGTTTCCAATATTACAAAGAAAAAACACAACAACGACGAATATATAAATATATAATATAATGCATATAATTGAATGTAAATATATTTATTAAAAAAATAAAAAATAATTATCTACCAGCTGAAGAGAAAAATTTGGTATAATATATAATATAATCAACAGTATGTTATTTAAAAATTCCTAATATATTTATTTACAATAATTGCTATAAATCTATTTCACTTATACCTTACTTATTGCATTCAGCCCATAAACGTATACATCACCATGTAAAAGAAATATAAATATTGCTCGATATTATTTTCACATATAACATTTTATATATGTAGAGTAAATTATATTAATATTTTATTCTATTATAACCTTTCGAATGTCGCCGGTTAATTATTGTAATGATTTCTAATATACTGAAAAGCAATAATAGTTTAAAATAATAAAGAATTTATTGAAATAAATTATTTTATTTCATAGGATGAATGACGAAATTCTGCATTGCATAAAGTAATATAATAAAATTTTAACCATGAAAGAAATATCGAGCGGCGATCACATTATTTTGCATGGCGGCGTACATTGATTACATTATACATGTAAAAATTGAAAAAAAATAACGAGAAATCGTGGCATCATACGCCATGCATAAAACTTTCAAATACAGTGAAAGTAACATAAGATAACAAGACTAGTTCACTTGCTCTAATTTCGTTTTTTAACCTATTCAATGTTATTTAAATGGTTTTTTCTATCTCTCTCTTTTTCTCTATCAATTAAATACGATCAATACTGCTGTATAATATATAAGAATATCAACGTAACAATTGGCTTCAACGTTATTTTTTTCATATTTTATTTTTTTTTCAATTATAGGAAGAACTGAAAATTTATCGGAAGATATGTTATTTGGCGTTAGAGTACCATTATTATTATTAGTTTTATACAAATATGAAATATTTCAAATTTTTCCAACAACGAGGAATATATCAATTTCAAATATAACAGAAACAACTATATCGACTTTAAAAGGTTAAAAAGTGAAATTAATTCGTATACGTATACAAATTAAAGCGGCTTTTTAATGTAAAGAGTCCTATATGCATCATCATTGATTTTTATTATGATTAAGATGATAAAATTATTTATTATATTTTTTTTTCAATAATTATTAATATTCAATTAGGCTCTTTACCGATACACACAATATTACAAAAGTGTGTAATATGTATAACTATGAAAACATTATCAAAATAATTATATGTATACGTATAATAATAAGGAACTTTTATAATATAAATTAACGAAGTGTATTTAGACAGGGACATATATAGAAATTTTAAGTTTTCAGTCTATAAAATAAAATTACTCTTGCTTTAATATGATAATAAAATAACAGGTTTTCAATGTATGTTATAAATATCGAAAAAAAATACTGCCTTCTTTTGATCAATATACCAATTTTTAGCACATTTTTTTCTGGTAATAGAATTTCTTTCCGTAACATTATTAACTGTATACCATAATTTATTAGTTTTAAATAAATTTAAAATATTTTTTTCTTGATATTTATACCATTTAACATTATAAATTAAATAAAATTATGTAGCTGCTTAAATATAAGTCGTTAACATCCCTGATATTTAATTTATGAAATAACAATGTAGGTACAGATATCAATATGCGTTCAATTACTTTTGAATTTTACAAACGTGTATCACATTAAAAATTTAGAGTACTTGTTAGTGAACATGTGATGTAAAAAAGTAAACAATAATTGATTATACAGTTTTTTACAAATAAATAAACTGACATTAAATTTTATAAAAATGAAAAACTGCGACAAAAAACAGTATTTAAATATTATTTTTTTGTTTGTATAAAGTTTATCTTAGTACCAATTATATTATTTTAATATATAAAGTACGAATACTTTGTGAATAATAAATTACTATTTGCACTAATAGAAAAACATTTAATATCGTTCAATATAAATTTTGTTCAAAATTGAGTGA
Source organism: Leptonema lineaticorne (assembly GCA_024500535.1). Taxonomy (NCBI): domain Eukaryota; kingdom Metazoa; phylum Arthropoda; class Insecta; order Trichoptera; family Hydropsychidae; genus Leptonema; species Leptonema lineaticorne. The sequence continues at coordinate 11,944,802 of JANIJI010000004.1, read as the reverse complement.
AAAAATTATATAATATAAATAAAAGGTTTCATGTAGTTGCATATAAACTTTATAATTGTCGCTTTAACATTAATTGAGAACTTTTTATCAATGTTTATATAATTTTTTAAATCAAATTTTAACAATATCGATATCAAATGATAAAAAATATAAGTCTTCGACGTGCATAATTAATGAAAATATATTAGTATAATAATAGTAATAAAATTATGGTCGACAATAACATCACAAAATACAACAATAATAATAATATACATCCTATATAGAGACGAAAAAAAAATTGTCCATCCAACAAAATCAACAGATATGTTAAAAAATTAATCAGTCTCCAATTTCAAACAGACGCTGTAACGCTTCTGGTGTTTTTAATGTTGTATAATTTAACTACTAATATTAATTGTTGTTAGAAATCAATCGAAATAAGACACTTGATTAATCTTATTAATTGACTTACTGCTAAAAATCAGGTCCACATTAAGCAAAACGCTCTCTGCTTAAAAATGTCCAACTAATAAAATAAAAATTATTGTTAGTGTAATGCGATAATACTTTTTCTTTTAAATGCTACAACATAAAAAAAAAACATGCTCGATGTCGACGAGGCTAAAGCCTATCATTCAAAGATAATTACAATTGTACTTGAAATAAAAAAAAATAAACGATATGAATATATAGTTAAATATGATGATGAAGTATAATTTCAAATAACAATTGTTACTTTACTTCCTTTAAGAAAAACGGGAAAATTGTAAAGAAACAAATTCCAACAGTATGTTTAGAGATAGAAACAAATTTGTACTAATATGGCCAAAATCTCGTCCACAAAAAAAGCGAGCATATAATTTTAACCCCTTAGAAAATTATTTTTAAATATGTAATAATGTTTAAAGGGTTAAATATATATATATATATATATATATATATATATATATATATATATATATATTGTACAGTGAATACGGTTTTGAATACACGCAATGTGGACAAATTTCAGAAACGAAATACAGAATATAATAGAACAAATAAAATCATTTACAAAATAACAGTCTCTCACACTCTACAATGTATATGTAGTAGTTAATATTAATAAAACATTTTTTTTTATATAAAACTAGATTAAACAATATCTTTTGATGCAGATGTATAACAGCATGATACTAATGAGTACATGGATAGTACTGGTTACTTTTTTCTATCGAAAAGTGGTAATTTTGATTTGACTGCACCTTCACATATAATTAACCGTTGTTGAGATAGGCACTTTCTGCTGCACGATGGAAGCGAGGCTAAATCTTCTCTTTTTGGACTATTGATAGAATCTGAAGTGGAACAAATATCACCAAATTTATTTTGATTATTAATACGATGTCGTAATTCTGCCATTTTACTTTCAGGCACGTTTCTCACTTCGCTGTCAAAATGTTTTCTAATATCCAAAAAGTCGTTTTGAAGTTTTCGCGGAACTTTGCTTGAGAATAAATTATCACCAGGCGAATATTTAGATGCATTCGTGCCAATTTTAAATCGAGAGCCAGACGACGAATATCCTGAGGTAATATTTGTTTTATATACTGGAGTTTTGAAATTAGCATTTTTCCTTTCAAAGTATTCGACTATTTTTGAAATTTGAGCAGATCGAACGTTGCTGATACCAGAATAAGTTCTATCATCAAAATGTAATGAATCTGAACCAGCTAATGATGATATATCATCTGAACTATCAGTGTATATACTAGAAGCACGTTTACTAGACGAATACAATAATTGATTAGTTAAAGGAGCTCTTAGCATAATATTATGGATTTCTTCATCCATAGCTAATCTATTAATAAGTTCCAAATTAATAGTTCTAGTATCCACATCTACATTAGTATTGACTTTGTGAATTGGACAAATATTACTTCTTTTATTATGGTATAATAAACAACATCGACTCATCAATAGACATTCCTTCAGTGGTAATATATCTCCGGAAATTTTATAAGAATTACACTGAACGCATATTGTGCCGACGTCACTTTCGGAACACACTGATTCTGCGTCATTCTGTTTTTTATTAAATGCATCTACTTCATCGAGTTCTTCGTCGCCATCTGATTTTCTTTGCCAATGAGAAGGAAAATTTTCCGAATCTTGGTTATATGTTCTTAAATGTTCCCTGGATGATGATTGATTCAGACAGTCTAAGTCATCCAAACTGCGCAATGAACTGACTGTTGTTGTTGATATTGCAGAGTCATCGAGAAGAAAAAGACTAGAATTTGCAGAACTACTCGAAAACGTACGACAACTTAAAGCATGACCAACATTTATATTTTTATGACAATACTTATTGTGTAATATTCTATAATAGTTATCTAAACAATTATGACACAATGAAAGATGATCATCACAACCACTTTTATCGACATTTTTCTCGAGCGTTTCGCGACGTCTGTTAAATTCTTCAGTCTCAACAAAGTCATCCTTACTTCTACCATCACTAACTGCTTTATCTGCAGATTTCTTCTTATTACTATAAGCTTCGTTGCTTTCAAAAGAATCTGATTCTGGATCTAAATCATCTAAATTCGTATTACAAGTCACTTTACAATTACATTCAAAACGATCACTACTATCAATAATTTTATCAGTTTGTGTTCCGGACGAATCACTAGATAATTTATGCAAATTTTTGGCAAAAAGGCACTTATCTGTGGCAGGACACTTACAGTGGCAAAAAAATCTGAGAACACACGGACATATCGATGAAGTGTGATAACAATCTGGTGTAAAATTTGATGATGAAAAATCTCCATTCACATCAGAAAATATACCACTTTCGCATGAGCCCCGTCTTCTCATAGCATTTGTACCACTTTTCAGCGTTAACATTGAAGGTGAAAAAGGATTGTCTGACGAAAGTTCTATATTAGAATTGCTTTTTTGTAATAAAATAGGAGACGTTTTTTTATATGAAATATTATCCGATGTATCACTACTGCTATTTGAAATTAAATCTGTCGATATTTGGTTGCCTGAAATACTTTCCAATTGTGTTGTATTTTTAAATAATGGATGGCAAAACAGTGATTTCGCTATAACTGAATTTTGTAGATTTTTTTGCACATTCAAAGCACCACTATTAGTTGTTTTCGGAAATAAATTATCACTAATTGTTGACTCTTTATTACTAGAATCACTAGTTCGAGTTAAATCACTATCACACTTTAAATTTATACTGTTCATTTCACTTTTATTAAATTTATTTAATTCTAATCTATCAGAGGTACTGCAACATTTATTATTACTACTTAAACCTACTAGTTTATTAACGCACTGTTCGACAGTTCGATCACTTTTCAACGTAATATTATCTTTGGAATCGACACATTCAAAACTATTCTGTCGAGAAAGCGTCGGTGACGCAGGCAACGAATTAGTTTTGAAACCAGTGATTGCACTATTATGACTTTTGTCTTTCTTCGCCGTTTCCTTATTGCTAACGGTCACTTTAGAGTCTGTGTTTTGATTACTATTGTAGAACGGCGAAGGTAGCTCAAAACACGATGAAAATAAATTACTAGCGTTAGCCGTGTATGAATTTGGTGAGCCGCCCAAAATTTTCTTTACGCCTCTGTATTGCGCCAGAGCAGTGAAAGGATTCGAAGAAGGCATCATTGAATTGTCTCCAAGTTTTGGCACGTTTCTAGGTTTATAATGTTGATCCTTTAATCGCATTATCTCACCAATCTTACACAAAGTGTGATAATTGGACAAAGGTTGGAGTGCGCTTGTATGCGTTCGAGTCGGTGTTAAAGCTCGTTGAAGCATATGACAACGAGCTTTATCGCTAGGTGCTGTGTTTGGCCAAAATACTAATCCACTGACAGTTTCAGACAAAGATCGACGGTGTTGTGCTGGAAATTTTACATAAAATATATTGTTTCAATTTTAAAAAATGATATTATATAAAAAGCATACTTTAACTATATGTTAAAAATTCAAATAAAAAAAACATACATTTATCATTAAACCCTTTCTTAGATTCAGACTTGTTCATATTCTTTTTAGATATTATAATATTGCTTCCATCACAAGTTGATTGCAAACCCTCATCAATTGTTGTATTAGTCGGTGAATATAAAGTTCTATCTTCATTTTCTATTGAATCAGCGCTGTTTTTGCAAGTTCTTAATATTGATACATCCACAGAATTACGTTTTGAAACTTCTAATTTAGAGCTTGTATTTCGTACCGGAGAACTAAGAAAATAAAGTGGAATAAATAAATAAAAAATAGTAAGATATAAAGGAAAAATCAAATTATTACATACTTATAAAGAGAACTGTTTTCGAAATTGCAAGAGTTTGAAACGATCGGAGATTTATCATTTAAGCGTTCTAAAATAGTTTCCAATTTCATTACAATATCAGCAAATAATGGTCTTAATTTTGGATCGAACTAAAAAGTCATCAAACCAAAATACATTAATAAAATTTCAATGTAAAATGGATAGACGAACAAATATTAAAATACATACGATACAACAATGAAATGTTAACTTTAAAAATTCTGGTATTGTTTCACCATCACACAGTTGAATAAAAGAAAGGTAATCTAATCCAAAATTGTCAGTTCTAGGTAAAACGTCAGGGTCAGCATCCAACTGGAAAATTTGCATAATAAAAATAATTATAATAAAGTAAAATTAGCTTATATATTAAAATGACAATAAAATAACAAACCCTAGCAATCAGCTGACAAAGAATAATACCATATGAAAAAATATCAGAGCGATGATCATACCAACAACCTTTTAAGCATTCAGGAGACATCCACCATGGTGAACCTACGCTAGGTAATCGATATCCATTTCTAAAAAAAAAAAAGTCAATACAACGTCATATAAAATATGTTTGATATTTAATATAAAAAATCATACACAGGAATTTTTGCAGCGAGACCAAAATCTGCAACGACAGCTGTCATTTGGCCAGAATTTTCGTTGATTTTAATGAGGACATTCTACAAATTTATAAATCGATCAAATTAAAATAATGTATATTGAAAAGAGTTCTATATTATTTTTATTATCATTAAGCATTATAGTTTTTCTTAACAATATAATAGAAATATTTATTTACCTTACTGGTTAAGTCCCTATGAAATACTCCGCATGAATGAAGATATCTCATGCCATTTGCAACATCCAGCGCTAAAGATATCCTAACTTTTTGTGGCAAGTCTTCGCCTCCTTGCAATACCTGTTCGAGTGAACCGCCATTCATGTATTCTGTTAGAGCATGCAATTGACTTTCATAAACACAAACTCCGATGAAACTGGAAATAATAATATATAAAGTTATTTATTTATATATGGAAAAAAATGCTACATAAATATATTGAAAAAAGTCATTGATATTTTGAAAACTATGTATTAATAGGAGCAAGTACTAAATTTCAGATTATTTTTTTTTTATCTTTTTTTTAATTTAAATTTTTTATTGAAAAAATTATAAATTAATGAATTAAAATCTATAAATATAAAATAATATACTATATAATAAGAAAGTTAAACTATATATAATATATATGTATAAAAACACTGAATTCTTTTAAAATATCTTCCAGTAGTTTTGCATAAAGGTAAATTTATTTCTATAAATTAAAAAATCACTAATATTTTCCAAATAGACTAACTTGTATTTATGGATTTAATTATTTAAAATCTATTATTACAAAAAAAATGATTGAAAACCATTTAAAACAATTTTGAATCATAATGTTTTTTTTTCATTATATTATGAATTTAATAAAATTATATATTCCTTATACAATTCATTATTTCAATTATGTATTGTAAAACGGCTTATATTACTGACTAAAGCAACATATTTTAAGAAATAAGCCGTTGAATTCTAGATAAAATTGTAATAATAAAATAAAATATTAACGTAACATTAAAGAAAAGAAATATGAGGATTTTATGACTTTCGTGAAAGCCAAACATGGCTTTTACTTTTTTTAATATATTTTTTTATCTCATATAAAATTATATAACACAATTTCATTATTTTGTTCACTAAGAGATTTATATAAAATTTATTATGTTATAACAAAAAAAAGATGTTGTTAATCAAATACACAAGTTTGGAACCTTGGATATTAAATAGTTATATGGAAAAAATGGAATATAACCAATATAAGGAAATCTCAGAATGAATTTTGACAATAACATAATTGAATATTATATACAATATCTTAATATATTTACCCTAAAATATTTGGATGATTCAATTTATTCATTAGCTGCACTTCTTTGAGCATGTTTGGTCTGTTCGATCTCTGCTGATTCAATTTAAGCACCATAACCTCTCCTGTTGTACGATGGGTGACCTGAAAGTCAAAATCACATAATAAGGTAAATTTAAATCCAAACGCCATCAGAATAAACATTATGTTGACATATTCTCGTTGACCGGAATATATAGCCAAACAATAAGAGACTATGTTTATAAGAAAGTCAATTCAAAATTTGTTTCAAACGATAAACAAAAAAATACAGTGGTCATTTTTTAATATCGTCCAGATGTAATTTTATGATTGTTTTAAAATAATTTAAATTTGACCAAGGTAGTATTCAGAGCGCAAAACTATATATGTAAGTGGTTTTTGATCTGTATAAATAAGAGAATATTGTTGATCTAATTTTTTACGCAATATGTTAGTTAAATGAAATTATAATTAAAAAAATGGAATAAAGAATTTCATATTAAATACTTATTACTAATTTTGAAAGAATCGTTTAAGTTCGCAGAGGAATAAAATGTTAAACTGGTTGGTAATCGCTGTTGTATACAATCTGATTTATTGGAATTGGTGTTTTTTTTTTTTGACTGCATTTTAATTCAATAACGTGGGTGTAGCCACTTCGAGTTAAAAACAGTGAGAGTTAACTGTGTAATTTATTTTTTTCGTATAAAAAGTAAAATCGTGCGAGTCACACATACACATACACGATTCGGTTCTTCATGCTTTCTTCTATTGTCTAACGTTTTACAATTAATATTTAAAACAGTGAGAACAACGCGAACGTTTCGCTTTCTACATGTCAGGCATTGCTGCGAGAATTCACACAGTCGAAATCACCATAATAATAATAATCACAATCATAATCAACGTCGTCGTCTATATATTGATATTATTGCGATTGTTGTCATCGTGCTGTGGAATAAATTTTATATGGCTGCATGAAAAATATGTGTAGCTCTCTTCATATAAAAACATTGCGTGAAATGTTAATTATTTACATTAGTTCAAATACACTATGTAGTAAATGTATGCAATATTGATGTTTTGTCGATAGCATTTCATTATTGATAATTATAAAATATTTTCGTCATCCAAATTTTAATCGATTTAATAATTTAAAATTTGCAATATTACTACAAACACTGATAAAACGATTTCATAAATCATGAATTATTGAATCAAATATGATTCAATAATTTAAAAAAAATTTTAAAACAGTCGATGTGATGATCCGGTTTGGAAACGGTAATCGTCAGTGTCTCGCATACGAGGCGACACTGAAAAGACGAAGAAGTCCGAAAAAATAAATTCTTTCACCAGGTCCATAACCCTGATGTGCACGCGTTCGTACATCACACACACAATTAGTTGCCGCAGTGAAAGTCGGAGAAGGTAATAATATCATTATTTATACATGCAAATTGGAATTTTTCAGCGTTCACAAATAGTTCAATAACTGATCCGAATCGTTAGTATAATATATATATATATATATATATATATATATATATATATATATATATATATATATATATATATATATATATATATACTTTTTAATTTTTATTTTGTCGCGAAACGATTCCAATAACTCGATATTAATGTGAATATTAATTATATTTATAAAGACTTCCGAATTCCATAAAAATATACGAGCGCGCGCGAATATAATTTGTTATGAAACAAAGTCATTACGAGAGAGGTTCGATCAGATTTTCAATATACTTTATGAAATCGCTATTCGATAATCCATGAAAGTTGCACAATTACTTTCAGAACCGTTAAAAACCAACATTTTTCGCACGATTTTTGATAAAATAGACAATGCAAAAAATATTTTTTTATATATAAATCTAATAAAGCATTAGATTAATAAACGATTCATTAATTGTTTTGAACTGAAAATTATGTGAATCGTTCACGTTTTGTTTTCAAAAATTACAGCTGAATATAATATAGTCGAATTTAATTTTATTTGTGATGAACCACATGTTCATTTAAAATGGGAAACTTAACTTTTTAAAGTATCTTTCTCGAACAGAATGTAAACATAAAAAATGTAACTTTGAGATAGATGATGAAAAATTCAATAAAAGATGCAGTATGTAACAGCTGAAAAAAAACTTAATAATGTTTTTAAAATTAAAAATATCACCCCAAAAAGTTTAAAATCATAAAAAAAGTTTTATATTAATGATCCAAGAGATTATGTTGACTAAAAATCGAAAATAAATCTTTAAAAATAACCAATAAAGAACTCCAATTTCTTAAATATTGTTTTAAATTAATAAAATAAGTAAAAAATTATAAATAAATATAATAATGATCACAAAAATATTTTAAATCAATTATTACTTGTAATAATAATTATATAAGATTGAAGTGTACTAACTCTATATTCCTACATACCGATTTTTATTAAATACTTATTTTATTACATTGTATTTTAACTGTTTTGTTTCTAAATGTATAAAATACAAAATATTGTTTTTACATTAAATCTATTGAGAATCACCGATATAAATTCTTCAACAAATTGTCCATAAAAATATAATATTGGAACTGTCGAGAAATTTATATCGTGTGCAATTAATATTAAACATTGCGTGGAATTCAAGTGCGCGTTCTTGAACGAAATCCAAAATCTTTAAAGAAATCTAAAAGAAGGAAATCAAATAATAATACGACGAAGATTCGCGAGGAAAATTTATTATTCAATCGTAGTGGAACGAGAATCTTAATGAACTATTCCATTTTCATTCATCCGTTCGAATGGGAAAAAAGCTTATACCATTTTCCACTGCGTAGGAAAAAAAACAGTAGTAGTTCGAAAATGCCGCATTGACGTAGTTTCTATGACAAAATATCGCGGCGAAATATTAAAATGTCAAATCCCGTCAGGGGATACGTGACGAAATGTCAAAAGCACCGCAAAAGTCAAATGAAAATAGAAGAAAAGGAATAATAATCGGTGGCTTTTTCGAAAATTTTCCAAGTCATAAAACAACAAAGAGAAATATAATATATATTATCAAAACGCAAAATAAAAAAGACGATATCGTATAAAATTAATGTTTGAAATCTAAAGTGCGCATTGACAATAAACTGCAAACTAGCGTATTTAAGTCATACTTTAGAATAAAAAATATTATAACATTTACAATATAATACATTCAATTATTATATTTTGCCGATTTAACTTATAGCATATTTTAATACAATAATTATCTTTAAACGTAGTAAAATTTTACATAAATAATAAAAGTTAAAAAAATTATACATCGCAAACATCTATTCGAATCGAATTTCAATATTAATTAAAATCAAAATACAAAAATTGCACGCTAAGATATTACATTATTTCATAACGTGAGTATAATTCATATTATAATATATGGTTATTTATAATTCAATTCTTATATTCGAATATAGTGATGAGTTTAAAATAGTAATTATTATTTTTTTAATTACGATGTCGAAGTACGATTCGTAATGCTGAAGCGATGTTAATGAACGATCTGTACGGATATCTTCATTATCGAGCAATAAAATCTAGTTATCAATTATTGAAAATGACTCGACGATCCTATTAAGGATCTCAACCTAGTTTTATACGTCGCATTATTGTCAATAATACTGTATAAAACTTTTGAAGCGGATTGAAATATGTGGAACGATCACGATTGAAAGAGAAATTCGACATTGTAAATAATTATAATTAATATATCAGTAATAATAATAAAAAAATACACGTATTCAAGTTCGTATTGATGACGATAAATATTATACTTGTATAGTAAAAAATAATATTTCACGAAAAAAAATGTTTACAAATTATATAAAATAATATTATTAAAATATAAACGGTAGAAATTTTAACATTTATACGCATTATTTAAAGTAAGTTTAATAAAATCTTATATTAACAATTCAAAATTTTAAAAAGTCGAACATAAAAATATTCCGGTGAGATATATATATTAAAGATTATTAAAAAAAAGCTTAAAGGTAGGTTAAAAAGTCGCAATACATGTTAATTTATGTTTGAACGGTTATTATAGCAACAACAAAACACAGGAAAAATATTTTTTAGAATGAAAAGGGGGGAAAAAAGTTAACAACCGTCAGGGCGAAAGTGAACGTGCTTCCGAAACCGGCTCAGTTCGAGATACGATAGCGATACGCGTAGGAAAAACAGGAAATAGAACTAGGAAATGTGCTCCGGTCGGTTTCCGGAAAAAGGCGAACATCGCGAATCCGAGTCGATTATCCGACACACACACACACACACACACACACATATATATATATATATATATATATAATATAAGAAAGTATATGTGTGCGCAATAATTTTTATTATCTGACGATTACATTAATATAATAAGACGAATTATGACACACGGTAACGATTGACGAGTCGATAAAAAGAAGCGCTAATGAACGATCGTTCGTCTTATCTTACATGTATGCGAGATTAGAATTACGAAGAATGTTAATCGTCTACGCAGCGATCGCGACGCTGTGGTCCGCGGTCCGTGTTTATTATACAGTCAATATATAATGTGAACGACTACTATGATGACGGTGTCTGTCAAGTTGTGCGTAACGCTTTCTCTCGTGAGAATCGATGATAATTTAAATTATGACGTTTAATTATACAATTGAATTTTATGTGAGATTACTTTTTTCAACATTTCCAACTGACCTTATTCATTGTATGAACTAGATGGGTTCTATTTTTCTTACTTATTTTCTAAGAACAAACTTTCGTATTTTAAAATAATCTGTTCATAATATTTTAACTGCGAGTTTTTATAAAATATAGTAAGCGCCAATTTTTCTCATTTTTTTTTCATATTTCCATATCTAACTTGCTTCCGTTTCTTTGATATAAATTCAATTCTATTTTTTAGAATTTTTTTTATTACAATCTGTAAACAAATACAGAATACGACTAAATAGTTATTTATAGATTCAATTTAGATCATATAATTTGAATATATTAGAAAAATGTATTTCTACAAAAAAATATAACATTGTATATGGTAGATGAAAATATTTTATTTAGTACAATATAATTTGATCCATTTTAATAATGGATCAAAAAGGTATTCTGATAATTTCAAAGATAACTTTATATTGATTATGAACGCCAAAATAACTTGATAAGGTACAATAAAAGAATTATATGGCTTTTTAAATATACACGTACAACATTTGCAATATATACATATACATATATATATATATATATATATATATATATATATATATATATATATATATATATATATATATATATATATATATATTAATGTGCACACAAGTGAAAATATAGAATTACGAAAGTGATGTGAAATCGTGATCTACAAAAACATGTAGCACACATCACAACAGTTCGTCTACCAATAAAAGACGAATTTTTCATGAATAAACAATTACTGATGTTACCATTGATGATGGCTACCATTGCTATATTATATACATTTATAATATAATTTAACGCTTCCATACAAAATTAACAGACTATAAGATCAAAGAGATGACGCCATATTATCATAAGCATTCGATTATTGGAACACGTTAACCTTTTTGATGAATCCTTGCAGAGATATTGTCTCGATGACGGTCACACATATGTTTACAGCATGACCAAAAATAATAATGGTAATAAAATGATATAAATCAGATGATTCGATAAGTGACACGTTTTTTTAAGCTATCTCAGATACGCGTGCACTTCTTTCAAAACAACACACATATACGCACTTCGGTAAAAAATAATATAATTTATAAAATATAAAAATTTTTAATTTCGCATATGAAATGTAAATAATCTAATTATAAGTTGAATCAGAATATTTATTCTCACACATAAACACATCATACTAACAACATATTTCAAATGTAGTTTAGTTAATATTTTCACTACAATTAATTAATAAAACACTGAAATATGACAGAATTCTAAATAAATACTCAATTTAACATAGATAATATTTCAATAATCCCATTTTTTAAAAGATGATTTTGTATTCCAATAAGAATTTCAATAATTTGAAATGTTCTATATCTATTCAACCTTAAATATAATATAACATCGGTATGAAACAATTTATATTCAAACAAATAAAAAACAGGTAGACGTATAAATTTGCAAATATACGTTATGCGTAATTTCACGCTCATAAATAATCTATTTATACTAGCAGACAAGTCATATGCGTAAAAAGCGAAGAATTTCAAGGAGGGAAAATATTGTGTATATATATATATATATATATATATATCAATAATTCGCAACTATGAAACGACGGCGACATTATAATATATTTATTATTCGGCAACAACTCAGGATAGGATCAATATAATGTTACGAAGGATATTTTCGAAAACAACACAATATTGCTACTTAAATGGGTCAAAAATGTAGTTAACACGTCAAAAGATCGATTTTGACGTGTCTCCAAAAACGGATGAATCAGACGAAATTGTGAATGAAAGGGAAAGTAAAAAAAATAAACCCTCACGAACATGAAAAAAACGTGCACGTCAGGGGAAAATTCGATGAATAAAACCGAGACCTTGTGAAAATGCGTGATTTTTGTTCATGATTGAGGGAAAACTATATTGGAAAATCTCAGGATGAAGCGATGATTCATTGTCGGGTTCGAGAATACAGTGCCAAAAATCACGGCAGGAGGGCAACACATGTAAGTGGTTTAACGCCCATAGCGTAGGAGTTACGAATGCATGCGCAGTATTTACATTTTTTTTTCTAAATGAAATCTAAAATTAAAGTTAAATTGCTAACGAATAAATTGTGAATTTATATAAATCATTCACAATCAACCGCTATATATATATATATATATATATATATATATATATATATATATATATATATATATATAATATATATATATATATATATATATATAATATATATATATATATATATATATATATATATATATATATATATATATATATATATAATAGAATCGTCTCGTTTTAAAACTGAACCAACTTCATTGATAAAATGTACTCTATTTTTTTAATATCATAAAATTTGAAATCAACAGGGGAATACGATTAATAAATCGATATAGTAGTAGAAGTATATATATAGTAATAGTAGTCTCTTGTTGTTCCGCAATATCATATAATATGTATAAAAATAATTTTTAAGAACCCTAAAGCATGACATCAACAAATTTTGGTCTATGATTCTTAAACTCCAAATATTTCGAAGGTTACTCTAATATACTACACGTATGTGTTTAATGATTTTAAAAGAAATTTAGTTATATATAAATTGTAAAATGATAATATATTTAATATGTATATAAAAATCAGTAATTATTATAATACAAAATGTTTATATGATAAACACAACATATTTATAGATTTTTCGACAAATAATTAAATATTCAAAATTTACAATAGTTGTATATAATAGCAACAACAAAAATTTAATTAAAACTTCTACAATTAATTAAACTATTATATGTCTTACTGTAATCAGAATTATTCAAATAAATATACAATGAAACAATTTTTTTTAATTACAAAAATTCCAAGAAACGATATTTTCATAATATTTAATATTTCCATTGTCAATGTTCGAAGTGTTTTTCGCAATATTTATACAATTATTAAATATCAAAAAAAGAAAAAAGATTTTCAACTTCAAGGTATAACTGATAGAGAAAATTTTACAAAGTTCTAGAAATAAGACAACGTGTTTTAGTCAGGGCCGCCACACGGATATTTTGGCACTCGGTACTGAAGCTACGATCATCTAATTGTTTTATTTTAATTGTCAAGACTCTCAAAAGTTCTCGTTATCTCTTCAATGATAATATATTTTTAGACGTACGCAAAATCTTAGAAATCTAGCGGTAAAAAAATATCGTTCGTGACGCACGCTTCGAACTAGCAATAAAAAATATCTGAGCAATTGAATCAAAAGAAAATCAAAATTATATAATTAGTAATAATTACTGAGAATTTAACTTTGTATTTGTGAATGGAGTACATTTTTCCTAGATCGACTGTGATCTATAAAATAACAGAATATTTTCCTTAAAAACAACCGATGACTAAGTGATAAAACATATTGCATGCTCTAATCTGTAAAGAATCCGCTAATTCTAAATTATCAAGAGTTTTTGAAGTGTGAATATTTTATTGACAGCAAAAATTTACACAAAGCGGAAAGTGATGCAATCAATTCCAAACATATTTTTAATTACTTTTAAATTTCTTTTGAACCACGATGTTTATTAATCAATTATTTGTAACATTGTTTGAATTTGCTTAATACAAAACATAAACAGTCATAATAAAATTCATAAAGAATTTTTAAAATACTGATGTTATCATTGCAATAAAATAATATTAACATATACATAAATTCAGTGTTTCGATAAAGAATAAAATTAAAAAAAATATATAAATCGATGATTTTTCAAAAAAGAATAATAGTAGATAATCTTAGTTATAAGAAAAATACAATACTTCGTTTGTAAAAAAATAAATCATTTCATCAACCATATAGTATAATGAAAATTGTTATAATCAAAATAAAGACAAAAAGTACGATTTCTCAAGAGAATTTTTTCCAGGATCAGAATATACAATATAAAAAAATGAGTATGTAATAAAAAAAAATAATAATATAAAAATTGCAGCAATATACTATTTTCAATTCAGAGGAATAAAATTACGCTACTTCTAAGTAACAAGATAATTTCATCACATTTGCATACCTATTGCAATGAAATACTTTTAGAAAAGTGAAGATAGAGCGAAAATTTTGAAAATCCGATTTTATTTTTTTCACATCACTTTCCACGTCTTTTTCAGTTATAAGCATAAGTTACTAAAAAGAATTAGAAATAAAACTCAAGCAAAGAATTTAAAATCGTTTCACAAATAATTCTATCAAAAGTAATTTAAAATATTTGATAAACTTTTAGATTAGGAACTTGATTATTTACTAACATATTTTCATGTATCTTTTGTAGCTCTCAGTAGATAGATTTATATAGATAATGAAGTCTTTATTTTGATAAATGCGACTGTATACAATTGATAACATTTGATTTTTTTCTAAAAAATGCCATTCAAAACGAAAACAGCCTTTGGGTCAAACACGAACGAACACGAACATAACACACAATCGTTGGGAAAAACACGTAATTGTTCCTGCGACGTTAATTGTGAAGAAGGTCGTATTTGTGACACGAAAATAAGCGGCGAAAGTGAAACTGAAAATGTGAAAAGTGACGAAGGTCGCAACGCATTATTATTACATGCATAAACAACACGATAAGCGGAGAAAGAGAAAAAATTCCCATACTTTCTTTCTCGACGATTGTGCAGACCGAATTGCAAAAAAACAAAAAAGTCCTTTCGAGCAATGGAATGAATGAATCAAAACAATTATATGATGTGCTGTTATTTAAACTTTTTTCTCAATCGAACGAATCAGTTCCATTTAAGATTTATTATATTATTTTTAGATGTTTCGCTGCCTAGCGTCAACACGCTTATGCACAAACAATAATAATAATAAACCCAATTTGATAAAATTTATGTGACTATCAAAAGATAAACATAATTACAAAAATAATTTTATAAATTTTAATGTGTCTTTAATTACATGTTTTAAAATGACAAACATTTGTTTTAAATATATATGCAATTAACCTTTTTAAATTTAAAGAATAAGAGACATATTAGTATATTTTCACTGGATTAATGATTAACCCGTATCAGCAAACTTAACAGGACGCAATTCTAGTTATGCTCCAATTAAAAAGGGTCAAAATTTGATTTACAAGTTTATTAACTATTGCCTCACATATGAACGGCCCTCCGTATTTATGGTAAAATATATAATTTTAATAAATAAGAGTTATATATAAATTTTACTGACTTTTCTCAAAAATTTCTAACAAAATCAATATAGAACAATATAATAAGTTATTTGAAAAAATATATTATTAATTTATGTATTTTAAAATAAGATATTCAATCAAAATGAATATGTAACATATTTATTTAGCAAGAAATATAATTTAGCAGCATATATCCAGGATTATGCGGAAGATCATCGTTTCGAATATGCAGACGGTCTGCAGTACCTGGCAAATGAACTAAATTAAGACGTAGACTATTTTCGTAGACAGGTGCGCGACTTTATTATATGACAATGTCGTACATAAAATATATAAATTATTCACAGGAAAACGCAAATACACATACACACAATTATGATTTTTAAGCTCAATCATGAATTTTAAGTTATTCCGCACACGATAATAATAAAAGTACAATAATAATTATAATGATGATGATGATGATAATAAAGTAATACAGACAATAGGGAAATTGTATTGCTAAGAATTGGACGCGGTTGTTATTATGCAACACTTTTTCCGTATGATTATAAACCGAAACCATTTTGTTTGTTTGTCCGGTTAACGTTTTCGCATTTCGCTTTACACGCGATAGAAAAAATCGCTATTCTTCGTCGATTAGAATGAAAAAAGAAGACAAATATATACATATAAAATAAAGCAAAGAGAAAGAAAGATGATCGAAGAGGAAAAAGATCTTTCTTTCCTTCTTGATGAAAAATTAGAATGCGGAAGTCGGCAAATTTCACGTAAAGATTTTTTAAACAAATAAAAATCGAAACCAAAATCAATCATATGTGTGTCGTTAACGAAATCGTTATGACGCATTTCGGCGTGAATAACGTCACAATTCAAAATGATCATATGAAGTTTCCATTTTGATATTATTTTTAAAATTTGCACACACACACACACACACACACACATATATATATATATATATATATATATATATATATATATATATATATATATAATTACAAAAATACTGTTATTTCAAAGATATATATAAATAATCGAAATATAATATTCTTAATCGAAGTATTAAACTAATTACCGGTCTTTTTATGGCACGAAATGGCAAATTGCTATCCAAAAAATATATTACGAAACGTTAAATTTGGTGAAAATTCTAGTTGCATTTTTCTCACGTAAATTATGCAACAGCATTACTAGAACGATTGACATAAGTTTCCAAAACATTTCCGAGAATTTATCCCGAAATAACACCTCATCTCGAATTCACACACACACACACATGTGGGGAAGGGAGGGATGAAATCAAAAAACACGCCCGTGTTAGAAAAGCGTCATGTAAATAATATGAATAAAAAGTTTAAAATGTAAACATAAATAGTAGGATCAACTTTGAGAGTGAATATGTTGGATTAACTAACTTGTTTATTTTCTGGAATAAAGTTCATTTGGGATGTTAACTAATTCTTAAGTAATGCGATAGATAAAATAAAAATACACTAATTGCTTTATTCCTTAATATTAGTTTTGATTATCTTTAATAATAGATCACAGTTACAGTTAATAGCTTTTTAATATATTTCCTGTTTTATTTTTTAGCATTAAATCACACAATTTGAATCATAGAAAGTAAATTAAAGCGAAATGAAAAAAGAAAAAAATGTTTATCAGATAGACAGTCGTTAGAATTAACCAACAATCGAACGGTTAACACGTTGAAATAGTTGTGGGCGAAAGTGAAATAAGAGAATCTCCGGCACATGCTCGATATACTGCTGCGATTACTATGCGAAAAATTTAAGAAAACGAAACAAAAAATAGTAAATAGTAATAATAACAATAATAATAATAGCACAAGATTCTAACCTTCAAGAATATATATATATATATATATATATATATATATAAATGTACACACATATTTACGGTGAAATTCAAAGACGAAAATGCGGCTGTAATAATAACTAAACGAACGTGATTCGGTAAAAATGAAAAGGAAATTCATATACACATGAAAATGTGTCGACGAGTAAAAGAAAAACAAATATTCACGAAAGACGTCGGCAATGATATTTCATTTTCTTTTTTATCAGAATATTCAAAAATATGTTACAGGACATCCGCAGTGATGACGTGATTATAATTTGCAAAATATAGTATAAGCAAACACTTAATTCTCTAATATATTTTTATACAATTCTTGTATCAAAGATTACTTATAACTATTAAAATCAATATAAATATTAGGTGAATATAATTGATTATTAATTTAAGAATAATAATATTATATAAACAGAACATTTGAAACGCATAAAATATATAAGATAATTCAATTTAATTCATGTTGGTAATGTAATGTAAAGTGGACAAGCGATGGTACAAGTATAGATTGGTTCAAAAAAATCAAAAATCGATTTAAACTGCAGTTATGAACTAAAATATAATATGAAAATTAATTCTATATGAATATATTAATCTTTATTGACCATAATAAATAAAGATAATATTACCATTTTAAAATATTAAATTAAACGGGATCCCACTGTATACATTCCGACAGTAACGCAATCGTTCTCCGAACTTCCCTTGAATTGAATGCAAGCGTGATTTTATCTTTCTTCAAAAAAAATATATATATATAAAAAAGATACTAGTGTGAAACACCATCTGTTCGCACCAAATTGAACGCGAATGTGGACGACCTTCCACACTCTTCAATTTCACATCGAATATATTTCATATCTTTAAAACGATTACTGTAAAAATAATCAACGCGGACGAAAGTAAAGATAACTATGAAGCAGTCCAAATTCGATAACTTGAAAGAAAACATAGACATGCAATCAGATTAACATATGGTGATTTAAAACTCATATGTTTTCAAGTATAATAAATTATACTATATTTTATATACCTAATTACCTTTTTTTGCATAATAATCCTTAAAAAATGAAATATAATTATTTTTAGATAAAATATGACGAAATTAAAAAAAAATACAAATAAAAAATATTTAAATGGATACACATTTTTACATCGTATTACAAATTATCTAAATAGGATATAAAATCAACACTATCATATATTTGTCGCAGAATAAAAAAGACATTTTGTTTATAAACACGCTCTCTCAGTTTAATTGTCTATAGAATATTGACTTTATTCAAAAAGTAATAGCTAAATTAAATGTTGACTAATTATAAAAAAAACTGAAATATGAAACGATCAAATAGAATCGACACGATTACAATGGCGTAAATCGAATTGATTAATGATTTCTTTCATTTCCATTTCAAATTTCTTTTATCATCTCTTTTGATACGTCAAGGTTACGGTTTGAGTATATAAATGTGTATGTGACTTTTTTTTCCTAGTTAGCAAAGTTTTCGTTTTATTTAATCTACATTAGATATCTGTTAAACCGCGATCAAATAATTTCACATGTAATCGCAATAAAAAGTTTTTTATTGCGATATATATTAATTTACTTCAATATGAATTTCCAATTGAATATAATATTATTAATATATTATATTTAATAACAAAACAAATTAAATCCACCGGAAATTTATCGAGTTAGATTTTATTTTGCAAAAGAGAACGTCAATCCATTGCATTATTCTTTCGAGACAACCATACAATTTTTATTGCATTTTTCCAACACATGATGTAAGTGAAAAGAATAAAAGATTAAAAATGAAGATGATGATTTAGTGCATGATCAACTATTTTCCATAAGATTTATGATAAATTTTTGTATGATAACGTAAGAAATACTTGAAACATGAAGACGTTAACCAAATCGGGTATATTTTATGTTCAAACAAGTTTACTAAACTTATGAAACTATTATTGTAAGAAAAATTCCACAGATTCCAGTGTCAAATGGAATAACTAATAAAGAAAACTTATTTAAACATATACCGTACGTGAATAATATAATAGCAACTTGCACAATAGTAAAATATAATATAAATAAAAGAACTACAAAAAAAAACCACCATCAAACTATTCAATAGATTTTTTTTTCGTTATTAAATAAAATCTGTTTTAGACCTCCAAACGTATCGATTCGACCCTGTGTAATGAACAATTGTAATCGAGACGACCGATTATGCGACGGTTATAATGCGGTTGTCTTAAAGAACAGTGATCTGATATCAGCAATATACGCGTGGTATTGCTGAAAACGATCATAAATGAAAAATAGAAAGTGGACATATCGGAAGATGTACGACGATAATATACAATATATATATATATATATATATATATATATATATATATATATATATATATATATATATATTGTGTGTGTGTGAAAACACAAGACGTTGGTTGTAACATCAGAATCGGCAACTACTCCAATAACATTGGCCGTAAATGACCTTGTGCAAGGTAGCATCGAGTGCGGTATCAATACTACGGTTGTTGTTACGGTAAAGCAAACGGCACATCCAAGGCAGTGGAATCGAGTGCATTCGAAATGCACTTTTTTAAACGTACACGTATTCTATTATAAATGTAAATATGCCTTTTGTCGATTGTAACACTTCAAATATAAATGGGTATCGATGTCAAATAAAAGACGATAGAATCGAATAAATATTAAAAAAAAAATAGATCGGTGTATATTGTACGTTTAGCTCTCAGATAGAAAGAAAGAAGTAGTAAGTGGTGTATTTTCCTATTGATCTCGCCGATTTTAATAGTGTTCAACTAGTACATGTTACTTTTACCGAATAGGTTAATTTCGTTTAATAGGGTGATTTCTTGTGCATATTTAATAAACATGAGATAAACCATTTTCTTAAAAAATATTATATTATTGCATAACTTTTAATAAACTTACAGTTAATATGTTAAATAAAACATTTTTTTAATTGTAAATATAAAGAAAATATTAAAAAACCTTGAATATAAAGTTATCTTTAAGTAACGAGGTTAAATTCTTATAAATAAATGAAAAATAATTTATCAACCTTCTAAATTTTAATTCTAAAACTAAAATTCAATATTTTACTAGGATAAAATTTTAAACTAATATTCCAAACGTCAATTTTCTTCGTATAGTCATTGTTCGACATACAAGTTACCAAATTTAGATAAAATTAACAAGTTTATGAAAATCAAATATCGGAAAACGTCACGTAAAGCAAACGTTACAAAGAAACTTGAATCCAATTTTTTTTATTGAATATTTATCTTAGATTCAGACTGGAATCTAACGCCTGCTCAAAAATTCTTTTACTATCAAAAACGTGTACTTTATTGTATAAAATAAAGAGAACGAATTATTACTTAATATGTAATAATTGTTTTAATTTAAATAAAAACGTTCTTTATAAACAAAATATTTAATGTGTTAAAGAGAAATAAAGCAACAAGATCCATCGTCTCTAACATGTAGAGATATAAAAGTATTGTGTTAATAATAATAAATAGGAACAATAAATTGCACAAGAGAATAAAAATAAACCGCGAGCCTATATATATTTTCTAAGAACAATCGGTCGAGGAAATAATATTATATATAAGCACTATTTCAAAACTCTTATTTCGATCACAATCGACATTAGTAATAAAATAAATCGTATTGTATTCAAGGATATTAAATAATGAAATAGTAATAACAATAGTAATAAACGGAAATATTAAAATGCTCGAATGACTTGTAGACTAATTTAGAAAAAAATAATTGGAAAAAAGTACTAAAATTAAACTTTATTTTTGAATTAAAAATATTTTAGCGATTTATAGAATGAATTTTACAACTAGTTTGTTTTAGCAGCAACTGAATATAAATGTAACAAGGTTGGGGGTTAATTTTTATATAGACTGACATAAAATCCAAAATATTTTAAAGTCAGTTAATTTTTTTTTTACATAGTTTTTTAATAGTCATAGTTACTTGATTATAATTATAGTTTTAATAGTTGTCAAAAATATCCTTGATATATTAATAACCTCATAAACATTTCAGTTTTTATACCTTTCAGAGAAAATTTTGCCCTAAGCCATTTTTAAATTAACCCAATTTCACACTACAAAAGACCGAAGAAAAATAAAAAAAGATTAATCTTATGCTAAAAAGGATAACGATAAAATATATATAAAGATAACATTAAACCGTTATCTAAAAAAAGTTACATATAAACAAAAACATGTCATGCAAAATGTATGTTTATACAGTAGCAAATATTTCATCCAATATCAGCACAATAGCGTGACTCAATATTGAAAAAATAACCAAAATATGTATTTTCCCTTCTTTTCTTTGTTTTAATATGCATTTTTATCGCTAATTTTGTTTATGTTGAACTGAAAAATAAGGAAGAAAAGCAGAGTACGAATTATTTATGTAAGGAAAACAATACAATAATCTGAAAAATTCACAAACAAAACGAAAAAATATAAATAGAATAAAGAAAAATAAAAAGCATATTAAAGACAAACGCCATTATATTATATGAACCAAAATTTCGATAAATATGAGATTTATCACAAGTACATGGTATTATAATGTTGAAAAAGATATGCGGTTCCATTGTATTTCAAATCAAAGTAAAATATACCATAATGATAACATCAAATATAATGTTTATGATGGATTTATATAACAAAAATAAGAGATATAATTTTCAGGAAAAAAATATATTGAAAATAAATCAAAAATTATACTAAAATGTATAGTAATGATTACAACAATCTAAAATAGTCAAGATATTCAGAAAATAATTTAAGGTTCATATAACCAAAAGAGAAGAATTTCTAAAGAACATTATTTACCAATATTTACATATATATATTTATATATGCAAACACATGTATGTGTGTACGTTTTTTTAACGAGAGTAGTGAATTTCTAAAATTTCCATCCTGGTCATGTAGAGCGTGACCATTCGGGCAATACACGTTGAATTAACTAGTCGCTGATAGATCCAAGATTGGTGAATGAATGAATAAGTGGTAAAAAAATTAAACAGAAGACATGAGCAATAGAATTTGCAAATTGACCAATTAACGACAATAAATAAAAAGGCAATGATAATGATATCTGATATATATATATATATATATATATATATATATATATATATATATATATATATATATATATATATATATATATATAGTATTCATGAAAAACAGTCAAACAATATAAACAGTAATGTTGATAAATACAAAAATGTTAATAAAAAATGTATAAAATATTGTTAAAAATAACTTCATAAAGGAATATACTTTTTCATAATGAATTATATTATGTTTAGAGTAATTTAATATTATTTTCTTTAAAAGTAATAATGTATTTTAATACATTTAACATAAAAATTAAAGAAATTTAGCAGTTAACTCTTATAAATAAAAAACAATGAAAAATTCCGTCTATCTGAAACTGAGTTCTTCTGAAACAATTGTATGTATGAAATATACCGTTATCGAAGAAATATTGTTATCGGCGAAACAATATTATCTTATCTTAATTGAAATTTCACAAGTTTATTAGGAAGGTAAATATTCACAAAAAATGAAAAAACAATAGTGCAATTTTTTTCATCAAATATTGCATTAAATGCCATATAGTTTTGCGGCGAAATATTAATCTTAACATAAATAAAAAAAAACATTTTTAATTATTTATTAAAAAAAATATCTATAAAATCTGGACACACTGAAATGATCACTAAAGAAACCGTATATTTGCGAAAAGAGACGCCAATTTCCATAAGTGAAATTCATAGTAAAAAAACTTATTTTAGATGTAAAATTAAGTGAAACGATCGTCGCATATAAAATATTTATATCTTTACATACAATTAAGAATCATTAGTTATTAACGTGCGCATAATTGCCGAGTAACCTTTTAAATTTTATATATTTTTATAATTTTGAAATTTGTGTTTCTCAATTATTTGCTATATGCTACAGTGCAACAAGTTTAGAAAGAGCTGCATCGATTGCTAAATAAACTATGCATAAAAAATATGGATTAATATTATGCAAATAATGGAATAATAATAATAATAACAAATTGTAAATGTTGACGAAATTTGTGAATGACAAAAAATATAAGTGACAATGTGAATTTATGCGACAACAGCTTTGAATAATTTATTATAATATTAAATTAAATTTATACTGTCCATGAATAATAATCAAGTTTACAAAATATTTAACTATAAATCAACACTATATTATTTATAAAACAAAGCAACACATATAATTGAAAAATATATTTTTGTACATGGTATAATTCTTAAAATATATATATATATATATATATATATATATATATATATATATATATATAAATACATATATATCTAACATTGTTTTACTGTAACATATCAATATTACTAAATATCAAATATACACCTTATTAGAAAACAATATTTTGTGAATAAAGTCAAGTGATTAAGTAAAACAAAAATAAACCGAATGTTTTAATAGTTGGTATATTTATACCAACTATTAAAACAATAAAGTTGAAAATTACGATTTATAAAAAAAACTTTATTAAAAAAATATAAATATTCTAATTAATGTTCAATATATGCAAAAAATTCTGAGATAGTATATTTCAATTGAAATTTAAATAAAACCTGTTTAAAATAGAAAATAAAAATTTAATGCAATATCTGATCCTTCATTGAAATAAGTTCAAAAATTATTTTAACTTGCCCTAGGTTCAGGACACACTAAAGAGATTTAGAATGAAAATAATTTATTTAAAATATCAGTATTATATTTTTTATATAATAAATTTCAGGATAGAAATGCATCTAGTTTGAAAGACTGGCTTCGCTCCAATTTCACGTTTCTAAATTATGCAGTACGATAACGACTTAAGTTATTTAAACACTATTACTGTATTTATAATAACTTACTATCGATATCATATGACTTCTCATATATTATCTTTGTAAATAAGTTAAGTTTGTAGATATTGTAATCAATAATATAGAAAAATATACACACACATAAATATAAATTAATTTACATAAACATATATCACATAACAGGATTTATATTATATAAAGATTTCTAATTAGGAATATATTACTATCACATAATGTGTATACTATTAGTATACAGAAAAACAAAATTTTACCATTCCAAAATGAATATGTATAACATTTCAATCGAATGCATATTTAAGAATATATAATGTAACATTTACGAAGATTAAAAATATTACAAATAACTCTTTCAAAATTTACATATATAAAAATTAATTAATATTCACATTACAACAATATTAAATAAAATAATATTTAATGATTCAAGTAAAATGTTATTGAAAGATCACAACCTAACTTTAAATATATAAATAAAAAATTCTCAGAGAAAATACTTTGAAATATCATTAATAATATCTTTTGCCATTAAATCTCAATTTTATTCTATCGTTCAAAGACTTACATTTTTTACATAAAAAAACTAACGTTTAAATGTTAAAATATAAAATTATGAAAAATTGTTTATATAGTGAAAGCATTTTATAATACATAAATTAACTTTTTAATAATAACATCGGATCCTTTTAGGTTGTTTACTCTCATAAGAACAATAAGATCCGAGTAAACTCATTTTAATTTACAACGCTAAGATATTTTAATATGTCTTTACTACGCGCACGTTTACTTGTGTAATGCGGAAAAAGCGAAAAATACGTCTGAGAAATTCGAGCAAAACAACATCCTTGAATGTCAAACAATTGGATTATAAATTGTTTTTTTTTTTGACGAAGAATCGCAAATGCGCTTAAATTATTTCCCTAGGATAATCCGCAACTTTCGGAACGGCTCAAATGCGGGAAAAACGTGTCACGTATTTATTATTTGACATGCAAGAAAAATATATTAAAACGTGATAATAAAAACACAAAAATGACAACGATCGAGTTAACTTTATGTCAATATTATCACTTATAAAATATTTACTGAATTATTAATATTGAAAAAAATATAAAGCAATTTAAAGTGTTATGCTTTACAACGTACTTTCTTTTATAGCGAAAATAACAGAAGATTAAGTAATCGAGTGGATTGCGATAAAATATCATTCGACATAATCTCATTACCTTGACAAATAGGAGTATAAATCCTTCCTCGCAATTTTCATATCTATTGCATATAAAAACTAGTCATTTTTTTATTAACGCACGTAAACATACTATATTGATATTTTGTATTACATATAATACGAATATACAGTTTACGATCGGTTTGAACGCGTTTAATATAAAACCGAATAATTAAAAAGCGAACCGACGATCGTATTGAAAAAAGAACGCAAACTTAAATTTGCAATATATCGCATAAAGAAGATATCTCCGAAACGCGTAAACGTTCCTAACGTCGACGTTTATGAAATTTTTAAAATTGTTACATAAATCTGCAACGCGTAATATGATTTATAATACCTACGATTATTTACATAATTTTCTTTATCGTTAACATTAATAGGAATAAAGTCGCGTTAAATTGTAAACTCGCAGATCTTACCTTGTAAACTTCGGAGAAGAAGCCGGAGCCGATCTTGTCGCGATGGAAATCGTCGAAGGGATAAAGGGCGGCGACGGCGGTGCGCAAAGCCCTACACGACGACGATTCGCCCCTCTTGACGGCGGCGGGGGGCGGAGGCGGCGGCTGGAGCGGGGGCGGCGCCGCGGCCGCGACTCCGACCCCGTTATTGTGAGTGTTGTTGTTGTGCAGCGCGGCGTGGTGTTGGCGCGGCGGAGAGGCGACGCTCCCCGGCGCGACGGCGTTCTGCTGCATCTCGTTCGCGGTCAGGCGCTACGGTCCGCGGCGAAAGCGGGGGGCGCAATCGCGAGTTTCGCCCCCGCGAGGCGAACCGCACTATCGCAAACGACCGCCATCGCGTCCGCTCCGACGCAAACTGACCCGCCGCCGTCTTCGTCTCCGCCTCCGCGCCGACGCGGCCCCTCTTCCTCGTAAACAATTTTTTAACTGCGGCCCAGAGCGACGATAACGCGACCAAGTTTAATAGTTTTCGCGAACGCCGGTATTATAAAAAAAAATAATAAAAATACTCGTTTTTAGTATTCTTTCCGAAACGCGTTTTTTCTCGCTCCCGACGCATTATGAAGAAAAGGACGATCGACAATAGAAGGTCAGGGGAACGACCGCAGCGGTTACTCTCTGACGAAGTCTCCGTCGGGGGAAGCGCTCGGAGGCGACGCGAACTGCGACCGAATCGTGAGTATATTTTTAATGCGCACATTCTGCAAGTTGCCGATACAAACGAATATAAACGTTTTGCAGAAAATTTTTGAGTCAAAAATAAAATGTAACGTAACTTTTTTTAAACCGGTAACTCTTTGGCCGTTTAGATTTTTGGAAATTTACAGTTTTACAAATTTATCGCGGAACGCGTTCGTACTTTTTTTCTTTTATAGAATAAATTTGTACAAAGTTATGTTCGGCTCCCGAGACGCAGTCGGTCCATTGCCGATGTGGATTTTTAAAATTAAAAATAATCCGAAGCGCGGTCGCCAAATTTAACTTTTTAGTCGAGTTAGGTGAAAAATCTACCAAAGAAAAATATACTAAATGCGACCGTTTTTTTAAGTTCTTGTGACGAAAATTTAAGTCAAACGAAGAACGTTTAGAAAAATCGCATAACCGAGTATTTGCCTATCGTTACCAAATTCTAACCTTCAAAATGAAATCTTTGAAGATTCCGATAGTGTCACAGTTTTGGTTTAGATATTAATATAATTTAATTCATTTTGTATAATCTTTCGCTTCAATATTTAATAAATTTATAATGTATTAACTTTACGAAATTGTCGACGCAAGTAATAATACAAAATTAAATAAAAAACGAAATAAAGTTATTGCAAATAAAACGATTAATATTCTACTTAAACTTTATTTTCTAAATTACATTTTTTTTTAACGTTTTTGTGTTTTTTTAATATGTTTTAAATATTTATTCGCGTTGAAAGTGTCTTGAATATGTTCTTCTATGACGACCTTTTTCTTCGGTTTTCTTTTTTCCAAAACTATTTTTCGATCATTTTCAGACAATTTGTTAATATCCAGAGGCAACTGAAAATTATCATTATTTTTTCAGAAGAAAAAAAAATATAAATTATTTATTTGAATATTACAACCTTGATTATTTGTCTAGGTTCATGATATCGAATAACTATCGAGGAACCATCGGGATTCACTAAAGTAGTCGGATACATCCTCGGTGCGATAGCTCGTTTAGTTCGGGTTACAACGCAAGTGTTGGCATTTAAACTTCTGGTACATATTATATTTACACTACTTACAACTAAAGCTTTAACTCTCACTTTTAATGATGATATTAACATTTTATAAATACTTCTCCTGCAATATAAGATAATAAAAAATATCAAAAAATAAATAAATTACTTATATAAACGCTCATCAATCTACATTTACCTAACCTATATCTTATCTGTCACTTTATATAATGTTGCAAGTGTAAAAAAACAAAATTTTCATTATAAATATGCAAAATATAGTCTCAGAATTATATCATTTTTGCAAAATTTTTATAAATAACATGTCGTTTTCGACTAAAATACATAAAATATATAATTGAAAAAAAGATAACATATATAATAAAATCATTTCTTTAAATAAAGAATAATAATTTTATTTTGTCACATTAAAAATTTTATGTATTTGAAATATAATATTTTAAATATCATTGCTGAGTATTCAAATCCTTAATTTTTTTGATAATATATATTACTATAAATACTTTTTTCCAAGATAGTTTATAAAATATAAACAATACAAATTCTGAGTAAATAAAATATAATTCATATTTTTATGTAACATTACATATTTATTTAATATAGTAAGACATGAAAGATAATTATAATCTAAATTCTTGAAATAAAGAAAAAATTTGCCTAAAAATATCAATAATAATAGAAACGTGCTACCGTGTATTATATATATATATATATATATATATATATATATATATATATATATATATATATATATATATATATATATATATATATATATATATATACGGTGGGCTGCCAAATTTTGAACAACCTGCTCACTATTATTTAGAAGCAAAAAAAAACGGTAAATGAGTACATTGTTATTTTGGTTTTAAAAATCAGGATAAGGAGCAAAACCACGAAATGAAAACGAAAACCGCGAAATGCAAACATTTATGTTTTTGCTCCTTATCCTAATTTTTTACACTAAAATAACAGTATGTTCAAAATTTGGCAAACCTCCCCAGAATTATTTTATATTTTGCGCTCTTTTTTAAGGAACGTCTGGAACATGATACTCCCCTTGCCATGGAACCCCTAAATGTTCTCCACGAAACCCCAGGGTTCCGCGGAATACAGTTTAAAAAACGCTGTTTTATACTGTATAAAAATAAATGAAGACACTGTACCCAATTACCGTTTTTTTTTTGCTTCAAAATAATAGTTAACTAGTTATTCAAAATTTAACAAGTGGCTCATAGTTTTAACAACTGACTACACAAGCCGACTCCAGCCCATCTGTATATATATATATATATATATATATATATATATATATGTGTGTGTTTTTGAAAAACTATCTTTATACATCTATTATTCATTTGATACAATTCAATCCATAATTACTGAAATAATAAGTATTTTAAAACATTATATTTAGACGATACCTTTTATAACTTTATTTTTATAGAAATGAATTGTAAAATGAACAAACTTGGTTACAAGATGATTGATTCAAAGGATTTCCATGTCTTCGACATAATAAAACAACATAACTACGTGATATTTTATTGAGTAAACATTGAGCTCTTTATACAAACGTACTTAAATTTATATGATTACTATTTTGATATTCAGAAGGAATGCCAATGTAATTTACATTCATATATAACAAACATATCATATATTTATATATATGTATATACTAAAAAATCGGTATGCTAAGTGCCTCTTGTGTATTTAAAAATTAATTACGCAATTGTGCACAAAAATATAATTACTTACATTAAATAATGACCAGATTCACTTTTTTTAAAAATTTTATTATAAATAAAAATATAAAGACTTTAAAAATAAATATTCGTAAATTATGTGAATATATGACATTGAATTATTTCATTTTAAATCAAGCACTTTATTCACAATGCGTATAATTTAGCAGATTACTTATATAATAATTACTATAATGCCTTCATAAATTTAATCTCTGTTTTTCTCCAGGATGTACATTGATAAAAAAAAGCAAAAATATAATCTGGAGTTCTAAAATATTAATAAAATTTATTCGTTCGAAACTCAAATATTCTATTAAATAAATCAATGATAATTTAATAGTGTTAATACGATTTTATTTTATTACGGCAATTAACCATTTATATGTAAACCTAGAAATCTAATTATAATTTGTATCGTGATATATTTTATTGGCATTTTTTTTTCATTTTATACTACAAATTTTGTAAAAAAAACAAACAATTTGGCGTATTTATACGAAGTAATTAAATTTTGAAATGTTCTATTATTTGATTTTTTTTCAGTTATAATAATATTAAATAAAAAGTACAAAAAGATTTTTCTCATTATTAACCAATCAAATATTATAAATCACTATAATAACACTGTATTATTCAACAAGATCAATATATATAATCAACTTTATATCAAAGATAAATAATAATAATAATAATAATACATACATACATACATACACTTTTATGTATAGATTTCGTTCAAATTGAAATTGATATTAATATTATATTGAAAATATCACTCATTAGACCAATCATCATCACACGCAATAACAGTTTATCATTTCTATGTACATGTAAAACTTTCATTTGTACATAAATCAAATAGAAAGTCAGTTTCAAATCAATAAACACAATAATAATAATAAAAAAATAATGATGAAATCAATGCAATCTTATATATGATAGCACTAATTAAATGTAATACATGTTACAAAAAATCTAAATCTATCGTGGTATATTCTAATATTATAAAAAATTTATAAAGTAGAGAATACAATGATTTGGATTTTACTTGTTATCAATTGCTCATGTTGCATGTAAAATATTTTAATATTATTATTTGAAATGTTATTCAAATTTACATATTTAGAATATATGCTGTGAGATGAAACTGTTTCATAAAATAAATTATCAACCCTTTTATTGTCGCAAATAATTGTAATCAATCCACTATCTTTTTAATATATCAATAGTAAAAATTCTGTCTTTAGATATTTATAAATAAAAATAAATTGTAAACTTAAATTATATAAAATATGAATATTTTATTTAAATTATACATTAATAAAATTTAAATACATATAAAAGAACTTAATAACATTAAAATTGCCGAGCGAATTTTTACGACATTTACAGGGTTAACAAAGATTAAAACACAGTATATCCTTATCATTAAAGTGATAACAGTTAGTACCGAAATAATTAGATTAATTTAACGCTTCGAGATGTTCTGAATTATTTCATTTCATTATGCCTTATCATGTTGTATTTCTTATTCTTATTTTACAAGCATTATTTAAAGGATTTTGAAATGTGTACTTTATTATCTTTCATATACTTTTGGCGAAAGTGTGGTCCATTACTAATACTTTAAAGAAATCCGAATTTTTCTTATCATTACAATCAGCATTATCACGATCCTTACTACTATAACGAAACTTAAATTCAACTAGTGATAATAGTACACGTTTAAAATATTAAAAATATAAAGTTGTATGCAAAAATTCATAAACACATAAATCTTATTAAAACATAAATAAATGTGATTTTATTTTATTTATATAAAAAAAGAGGAGATTCAATATAAATTGCAAATGAAATTAAAAAAATATGTAATCATTATATATATATATATATATATATATATATATATATATATATATATATATTGTAATTAAAATTAAACGTAAATACTGAACGAGTAATCCAAATAAAAATCTGTCACATCACATCTTATTTTTAAAATTTCCATTCATTTCTGATTTTTATCAGAAATGTTTTATTTTTTTGTTATAAATACAAATTTAATAGTTAGCGATATATATATATATATATATATATATATATATATATATATATATATATATATATATATATATATATATATATATATATATATATATAATTTATAATAATGAATTTTGACATTGATTTATCTTAAAGATGTTTTAAAATTGTAATGAAGTAAACTTTGGACTACTTATACACTATCAGATTTCGATTAAAATTGTATTATAATTTTACCACTAAAATAAAAAAAATTTTTTTTATTGAAACTGACATACTGGGGATAATCTTGCATAAAATAAGTATAAAAATTTAATATTATGTTTGATATCAAATTTATGTATTACATATTCTATAGAGAAAATATAAAAAATGTTATTAATTATGGTCTATAAGGTAAAAGCTCAATTATGATATAAAGAAAATATTAAGAAACTGCTGAAGATTTGAATAGTGATTGCGATTGGATTTCTTTTTTTTGAAGAAAAAATAATTATGTAAAAAAGCAAGCAAAGTTAATGTTTCCATTAAGGTTATTTCTTCTTAAAAATTATCCTTCCTTTTCTTGATCCTTTTATATATTAATTTTCAATAAAAATATGACCAACGGTAGGTTATTATAATTCATGTAAATGGTCCACATATATATATATATATATATATATATATATATATATATATATATATATATATATATATATATATAAGAAATTAAGTAATACTTGCTCACATAAATTGTACGTCTAATGTACAAGTAGTCTTACAAAATTTATTTTGAAAGGATATTTTAGTAAAAATGACAAATGTTATCAAAAACAATTCTCGACAATACAAAATCTTTTTGAATCGTAATTACATTTATAAATTGATTGTTAAGATGTGCAACAATTGACTACTTAGTATTCATATAAAAGTCAGAAATAACATATTTTTATCATAAAATACAGTATAATCTGCATTAAAAAGAAATAAAGAAAAATATTTGTCTAAATAATAATTCACAATAATAAATTCCACGAAGCAATCGATCATTCTCTCATACATTTACATACATATTAGGCAATTCAAAAAGCGATGTCAAGCAAAAATAGTCGACTACATCGTAATATCTAAAATATAAAATACAAATTTTACATCTACGCCACAAAATAATGCAGTTTAAATAAAAAGTTCTTTTTGAATAATTTCAACCAATGGAAAAAAAAGATATACACATACTGAAAAGTAATAGAGATATATATATATATTATAAATTCATTGTCATGATAAATGTTCCTCATAACAAGTGACTATACATAAAGAAAATATATTTAATATATGAGAACTATAATTAAAATAATTTAAGTTCCATTAACGTGTTGCTCCTGACTTACTGTGCGCAATCAACCATTGTAATGTTATGTCTATATTATCTTTTTCCTTGCAAGAGATTGAATAACAGCATATTTCACGGTCTTGAATGGCCGATAGGTTCCTGAAATAAAAAAATAAATTTTATTTTTTATTTATCATAAATATATAGAATCAAATTTATATTTTAAAAATTATTATTTTTTTAAATTATAAATTATCATTTTTGCATATATATTTTATATAGTTTCTTATCTTACATTACATCAATAATACTTGTTTTTTTCAAATCAGCAGGTTTATCTTTTTTCAACAAAAAGAAATAAAACCAAACTCAATGATTTAGGACAGCACTAAAAACTTTTACCAGGTGAACTATGACTGTTTTAAATATTTATTAATATAAAAATACTTAATAATAAAAACGTAATTTAACAAATTTTAGAAAAGTAAAAGGGTGATTATTAAATATTACTTAAATATCAAAATACAATTCTTTTTTGATTTCAAGTTCATGAAATCCTCTTTAAAAACTTCGAGAATAATATTTAAAATATAAAATAATATGTGTAAATTAAAGAAAATATAAAATGATTATCATTGATATATTGAAAATAAAAAAAAACGAAAGAAAATAATATTAAGTTTTAAGATAAATATAGTTAATATTATAATAATAAATAATTTAAATGAAATTGATTTAAAGTCTTAATAATTAGAAATAAATAGTATAAACGATTTTGTAACTAAAATTTCACATATTATTTATAGAATTCAATAAGAATACACGTAAAAGTTAAAGTAGTCTAAAAGTAAAAAAAGAACAATAAAAATTAAAAAAATAATTACATTCTCTCTATAAGGCCATTTTCATCGAGGGCATGAGGTAAATCCCTCTTGTTTCCAAGTACCAAAACAGGAATACCAGCAAGTTGCTGTTTATCTAACAAGCTGTGAAGTTCATTCCTAGATGCTTCAATTTTATCAGCATCGGCTGCATCGACCATGTAACTGTAAAATATATGAATTAAAAAAAAAACAATACATTCATTCAAATAGTTTTAATTATAAAATTAACGAATATACGTACACTATAGCATTAACACCTCGACAATATCTCTCCCACATAGCACGAAACCGAGGTTGTCCACCAATATCCCAAACCTGAAAAATAAATCAATTACAATCATACACACACACGCACACACGTATATGTATATGTGTATATATATATATATATATATATATATATATATATATATATATATATATATATACATAAAGAAAGAACATGTTTATTTTTGAAGACAAAATTTGTTGTTGTTCTAAAAAAATATCTCGTACGCTGGGTATTGACCTTAAACGATATTGTAGTGAAGTAATTTTAGAGTAGTTTATATGTGAGAAAATGCTGATATTATATCTAAATTAAAACAATTTTAAATATGTTATATATAGTATCCGGATTGATAAGACTTAAACATGAATAATCTATTTAAAATTAAATTCTTTCACAGATCGACAAACATAAAGATCTGATTATTCGCTTATTTATTTATGAACAGTAATGTTATGAATTTGATTATTGAAAACAAATGCATTTTACATGTATTTTTTTTAATAACAATTGTATTGGTAATTCGACCTCTTAAATAAAATAAACTAATGCTCAGTAATTAAAGAGAAACCTAGTTCTAAAAATAATGTTGTTTAATAGGTTCATTTGATTTATCAATTAAAAAATTAATGATATATTTTTTTTCTAAATGCTACAAATTATATAATATATTAATATGAAAATGAATATTATATAAAATCATAATTTACCTTAATAGTAACGTTTCCCTTGGTTATTTTACGCATGTTAAATCCGACAGTTGGTATCATATCTTCATTAAATTGACCTGACTGAAAAAATATAAACAAGAAATAAAAAATACAACATATAAAGTAAAATACCAAAAATTTCAAATAAACTATTAAACATGGATAAATTTTATCTGTGGATAAATTGTATCAACAATCTATTACAATTAAAAAAATATGTTTATAAAAATTTAGCATTAATATAATAGCGATATTAATTTCATAGTACCTTTTTTAAAATATGAATTATGTGAAAATAAAAAAAAAAAGGTTTATAATTTTAGTTCTCCCAAATAAACTGTTAAATTTTACAAAATATAGTTTTGAAATTTTGTATAATGTAACAAATTAAAACAACATATTTCCCTTTTATTGTTAAAAGTAGTAATATATCAATGAAAATTTTTTTAAAAACAAATAATTAGATGTAACATAATATATAACAATAATGATAATAATAACAAACTATGAATAACTAATATTATAAACATCTCTGAATTCCTTAATTGTATAGTATTTCATCAATAATAATGACAAACTTTGCTTTAATATAAAAACAAAAAGAATATTTATTATTATTGATTTGTTTATATTTGTAGAATTGTTAAATATTGTAGTCAGTTTTACAAATATTCCCAATATTTCCATTATGACATAATATTGTAGTATATATGCAGATTTTAGATCAGCATTTAAGAAATATAAAAAAATCTACGTTCATATGCAATCACAATTTGTTTAAGTTTTATATTTTAAACATATTAATGAGTAATATTAAAACCAGTTCAAATCCTTATCTATTAATATTTGTAATTTATGAAATAAAGTACTTAAATATGTACAATTATTGCATTACCATTGATAAAGATTAAATAATAATGTATAAATAACATAGATAGCTTTTTACAAACAAAAATAGCGTTTTGTAGATATTGTTGACTTGTAAATATTATCATTGTTTACGTATTTCGAATCAAAGTGTTACTTCTAATTGACATAAAGTAACTAAAATATTTCTGTAATTTATAATGATACATATAACTAACATATAAATAGTAAAAAACAATAAGAGGAAAATAAATTTCTTTACATATAATGTTCGGAGTAACCACATTTACATAAAGTATAATTAAAAAAACTTTGATATTAACAAATTAGCAAGTTAATCAAAAATATGTTTATTATTTTACGTTAAAAAGTAAGAAGTATTTATATATCGCATAAAAGAATAAAGAAATGAAAATGACTCATGGAACTTCCACGATACGCGGCAAAATTTAATAAGTTGAATAATAATTTATTATATAATTCTTAAAATTCTTATCAAATAATTCTTTCCTTAAAATGTAAAAATAAAAAATTAGAAAGATAATTACTAATGATTTAATTGTTCGATCATATATACGAATATAAAGAAAAAACATAAAAATAGAGGAACTATTAAAACAAAGAAAAATCTTCAATACTGATTTATACAATCAAATATGTTTAAAAGGCTAAAAGTCATATATTATGGCATCAAAAATTCTTATCCGAAATTTAGAGTGTAAATAGATACAATTATAAAAATAAAATAATATTAAAGTAATATAAATCGATATATTGAAAGTTAAAATATATTAAACAAAAATTTACTAATATTTAAAAAATTAAAATTTAGTATAATAATAATCAAAGTAGTTGCTGATATTCTTTAATGGGTAAATTTCAAATAAAAATAGAAAACTGTAGAGTTCTAAAAAAAGAAGTAAATATTATCTATCTTTAGTGTTTATAATATATATATATATATATATATATATATATATATATATATAATAAACAAAAAATAACCTGAAAAAGATCACACACACACACACACACACACACACACACACACACACACACACACACACACACATATATATATATATATATATATATATATATATATATATATAAGAATAATAAGGATCGTATTATGATGATAAGAAGATAAAAATAGTCATTCTCAGTTTTGAAATATTTCACTACTTATAAATATTTTATAACGTTTAAAATATAAATTATGAAAAAGAATTTATAATATTAACGATTCTAACATGTAAAAGAAAATATCAAACACGATATTTTGTGTTTCAAAAAGATTATGAGTTCGATACAGAGCTTTTAATATGGTATAATTAATAACTGCAATCATGAACAAATTATAGCAATTATAATATAAAAATTTAAGAATTTTATAATAAACTGCGATACGATTTGTTATAGTGTTGATGTGTAGACGATGGGAGGGTCAATGTAATGAGGAGGAAGATGACTCACGGCAATAACGTTGACGAAGGTCGTCTTGCCGGAGTATTGCAGGCCGACCAGCGTCAGTTCCATCTCTTCTTTCCAGAAGAGGGACTTGAACCAGTCCAGGATCCGATTGATCAGCGCCAACATGCTGCGACCAAACGTCAAACGTCATTCACTGACAAGCTGTGTCACGCGGCCACAACGCCGCCGACTAACACCATATACCCGCAATCAGTATTGACATCATTATATATAAGCATGTCCAACAACATAACCGCATATCTTGAAAAATATTTCAAAATCAAAACGATTTGTTTATCTACGATCAATATTATTATAAACATAAAATATACACAAATACAAATCATATATATATTATTCCAATTCAAATAAATTAAAAATTTGCTTTTTAGAAACTCATTTGAAAATATATTTTGATATTAATATTAATTTTCTCTAAAAAAATTAATTTAAAAAATCTTTTTATTCTGAATGAAAATATTTTTTTATAATGAAAAACAACAATTTGTATATATTACATTTATTTTCACAATTAATAAAAAAGATATAAAATAGCTTTATAAATTATATGGTACATAGAATCAATTATTAAATTATAATCTATGATCATAGAAGTTGATCATTAAAATCAAACATAATGAATATATTTTATAAATCACACCAACTTCTATAAAACAATGTTTATTCAGTTTTATAATTTCTAATCCAAATATTCAATATAAAATATTTGTATAATCTAGTAATCGATATATGTATATAAATTATTTTTGTTTTTCACCATTAAGCTACTATTAAAAAATATTTTAATAAACATTCTCAATGATTTATTTATCTAGTAAATTAAAGTCGAAATTGAAAAGAAATTGTGAGCAATTTAATTAATGTAAGTAAATTGATTTTTTAAATTTATATATAAATATATAGAAGCAATGAAATGTACATCAAAATTAATTTGAAAGAATTAAAAAATAAAATAAAATACATTTATAAAACATTTTATTTTATTTATGATTTACATTTTTAATGTATTTTTTTTTATTTTCATAAATGTCTCTATGACATCTGAATCAATATAAAAGTGAAGGAGAAACAGGCTGAAATCATGCTAAAAATTATATTATAATCGAGTATAAAAAAACATCTAGATTTTATTCTTAAATCTTTAAATTCCAGTATTTTGGCGAATTGTTTTACATTGTTGTAGTAGTCGTTTTCTGAAAAATTGGAAGCTTCAGATATGTATTATTCAGTTTTATTTTTATGCAATTATTATTTACCAATATCAGAAGAAGAGCATAGTTTGCTGATGTGAATAATAGTATCGTCGATTTGATCGTGCAATATGTTACAAATTGACGTCATCGAATATAATCTAGTAATGTGATATATTATCCATAAAATAGTACCCAATTTCCTATGATTTGGCTATTATTTTAAAAATATAAAAAAGTGTAATTAGGTTGATATTAGGTTCTTATTTCGATTAATTCAAATGTTCGGAAGCTGAGAACTATGAGTTCTTTTACAATATACTATTTGATACTTAACAGTCAATAATATCAGTCAAAGAAATTTTATACTATAAAAAAATTGTACTATGTGCAAGCTTAAAAATCTCTAGAAAATAAAAATGTTCTTTTTTTTTGGTTGAAAGACTTTTAACAGTTTAAAATGTAATTAGTGTATTCGTTAGCTTTTGAGAGTTCAAAGTTTCGAACTTTTGAAGAAATACGTTAATAATATACAATATGTATATAGAATAACTTACGAACGTTGTATTCAAATAATCCAAATATATCATCGTATTTATATTTGCAAGCATTGTGCAAAATATCCATATAATACAGAGTAACATCTGAAAAATATATACACAATATACAGCAATATTTGGAAAAATATTTGTAATTAATAATATTTTTACCGTAATTTCGTAATGCTCATTGATTTTATTCACGATACGAGACAATTTATTACAAGTGGCTAGCAATTTTTCGATAGACGGTTTTTCATTACGTTTTCTTACATTTTCATACAATTCATTCATTTTCCAACGACGTATTATTATACCACCAAATATGTAAGCTTTTCTATTGTCTCCGTGATTCATCAAATAATGATTCAACACTTCGTATCTTCGAGCTATCAGATGTATTTCGAGAAAGAATCTCATTATATTAATGTCGACTGTGATTGAGCATATGTGATATAACCAATCGTCGGAAGCTGAATACGTGTAATTTATATAAATATGAAAAATTTTATAAATAACATACACCCAAAAAAAAGAATATTATTTTATTAGTTAAATCATAATTTTGTTGAGTGTTTGTGAAATATAAATTTTGATCCACGTTCAACATGATCATATAAACGTCTTTGATTTTATTAGATGTTAAAATTACACTGTATATAAATGTTATTATATATAATGTAAAAACAGAAGAATGACCCAAAAAATAGACAGTGGATAATGGTATATTAATTATTTTTCTAATATTAATCGTGTTCGTCATTATTTGCGATAATGAAAAATATGATATTACGGACACCAATATTGTAGAATATATTTTATACATTATCGATGTGTCTTTAATGCCGTTTTTCACATCAAAATCAACTTTTTTATATCCGATTATTGTGCAAATGTAATTTGTATATTTCAAAAATGTATGTAAGTTGTTGTGTCGTTCTTTCATTTTGACGATTAATTTTTAAATGGCGATGTGTTTTTTTTACATATTCAATTGATTTTATATGTTATTGCTTTAAAAATTCAATCGATAATTTCTAAGAAATACACTCGATAAAAATACGAGACGATTTCAAAAACGTTTTTATTAATTAATATACACTATTGTAAGTGATTAATAAATAAACGTCGATTTTATGAATACTCAAAGTAAAAATATATTTTTAATATGTATATGTATATTTATTAAACATTTATTTATATATTAATTTTATAATTAAAAAAAATATTATTTTTGTTTCATTGTAAGTAAGATGACGATGAAAAAAATGATGCAACATTTAATATTATGAAATCATTTTCCGATAAAAATACACACAGATAAGGATATGAAAACAACACTAAAATTGTAAAAGTTCAAATAAAATATTTATATAGTAAAATATTAATAAAATATCTAATTGATATAATTATTATATAAAGAAAAATAATTAAAGAAATTTGAATATTATTCTATTTTATTATTATTTTTAAATATATTTATATACATATATTAATTTATGTAAGTGTGAATATATAAATTTCAAAATCGGAATCTAATATTCTAAATTGTTTTAAAAATATTTTATTAAATGTTAATTATTTCAAGTTTAAGTAATTTTATTTCATTTGCAACAATATGTAAGTGAAAGATAGAAGTGCTGAAATCATGCTGAAAAATATATTATAATCCATAGTGAGAAAACATCTTGATTTTATTCTCAAATCTTTAAACTCCAAAGTTTCAGCAAATTGTTCCACGCAATCAAAATTAACGTCTCCTGAAACATGTGCGAAACAATTTTTAATCAAGATTACATATATATATAAATATTTTTAATTTTTGAAGAATTACATTATTTATATTTTACCAATGTTTGTGGAAGAATACAATTTGCTGATATGAACGATAGTATCGTCGATTTGTTCATGCAGTACGTTGCAAATCGATATCATTAAACACAATCTAATAATGTGATAAATTGTCCATAAAGTAGTACCCAATTTTCTATAATTCGACTGATAATAATTAACAATATTTTTTAATAAATTATATTTTTTACATTATGTTTTATTTGTAATATCAATAATAAGCTTGGTTTGTGTTAATTTATATTACTTACGAATGTCGTGTTTAAATAATCTAGATAAATAATCGTATTTATGTTAGCAAGCGTCGTACAAAACATCCATATCATACATAGTAATATCTGAAAATTATTTTTAATATCTACAATTAAAAATTATTAAATATATCGATCCAAAATTGTTGAAATATTTAAAAAAAAATGTATTTATATCTATATTTATAAAATATTCGATTTAAAGAATAAAAATATACCGTAACTTCATATGATGAATTAATTTTGTCAACGATTCTAGACAATTTATTGAAAATGGCTAGCAATTTTTCAATTGATGGTTTTCCTTTTTGCTTCATTTCATCTTCGTATAGATCGTTGATTCTCCATAATCGAAGAAGTACACCTCCCGAAGTTTCTTTGTCGAGATACCGGTCGTGATTCTTCAAATGAAGATTCAGCACTTCGTATCTTCGAGCCACCAAATCTATCTCGAATATGAATCTGATTAAATTAACATCTACGACGATTGAGCAAATATGATAGAAAACATCGGCGGATAACGAATACGTATATGTGATGTAAATTTTAATAATTTTGAATATCAAATATACAACATGAAATATGATTACATTTTTTATAAGATCATAATTATGCTTTGTATTTATAAAATTTAAACTTT
Organism: Leptonema lineaticorne; assembly: GCA_024500535.1. NCBI lineage: Eukaryota > Metazoa > Arthropoda > Insecta > Trichoptera > Hydropsychidae > Leptonema > Leptonema lineaticorne. Next base: position 11,902,529 of record JANIJI010000004.1, on the reverse strand, counting down.
TATCCACGTTCAATAAAATCATGTATATCTTTTTATTTTCATTCGCCATAAACATTACACCGTGAATAAATGTGAATATATATACAAGAAATAATGATATACGACCAATAAAATAGACGATTGTTAATGGTATATTACTTATTTCTCGGACTATTTTCGTATTATTTATTATTTGATACCATAAAAAATACGATACAACAAATACTAATATAGTTGAATATGTTCTGTAGATTATCGAAGTTTTTCTAATACCATTTTTGCTATTTAAATCAATCTTTTTCAAGCCGATAATTGTACAAATGAAATTTGTCAGTTTCAAAAACGTATACACATTATCCTGCCGTTCTTTCATTTTAACTGTTAATTTTTTTTTATATAATGTTCTCAATTTTATTATAATCGATATCAAATGTTCTTAATGTGATTTCAAGTGGGTTATTAAATAGTTTTCAGATGTTTATCTTTTAAATTATACGATTTTATAAATCATGTTTACATTACTTTGTATATAGCACAATTAAACATCGAATATATTATATACAGTATTTTTAATCAGATTCAGTTATTACAAACAAATATATCTAATTGTCAATCGGGCTAACGTTAATTGATTGTTCTAATTTTGAATTGTAAAAATATTTAAACACATATTATTTGTGAAAAACATATAAAAAAATCATTTCAATTGAGACTTATTAAAATAAAAGTATAAGAAGCCAGAGCTACATAAAAGTTGAAAACGAAATTATAATTGAGTTCAAAGAAACATTTTGCTTTTATTTTTATATCCTTGTGCTGTAAATTTCTTGAAAATTTTAGTATTGCATTAAATTCTGAATGGTCTGAAAACATAAAAGAAAGTTATAATATTTAGACGGCATATTATATTTGTAATATTATCAGTTAAATTACTAATAGGCATGTGTATGAATATTTTGATAACAGTTAAAGTTGTCTTCTCTATTTGTAAATATAATATTTCGCTGATAGAAGATAACGTTAATAATCGTACCAAATGATATAAACACCATGTGAATATTTCGCTTACAGAATGTTTATCCTAAAAAAATATATTTTTATATTTAGAATTACTGTTGAAAATATTGATCTTTTATAATAATGACTTTTTAAATGCATAATAATCAAACTTTGTTTTGAATTAGAAGTGACTTTAAATTTCTTGTCATACATGGCTTTCAATTATAGAAATTTATATCTGAAGTATTATTCTTATTATTATTAAGCCTTTATATCTGTTGGACTTGAATCCATGTGATTCTTTTTTATTATTGAGATTCAAATGTCTATATCAAATATATTACTTAAGTATGATTTTTATCTCATAAAATCACTTTACAAAAAAAAAAATACACAATTTATCTATTGATTAATTAGCAATACTGAAGCAATTTGAAATAATGAAAATGTATAGTTTTAAATCGATTACAATATGCATAGAATATGCAGTCATTAATATATACTAATTTTATGATAAATAAAGCTGTATTTTATACAATGAATATATAAAGCACTTACATTCTGTTGTCTGATATAATAAAAAACTATAATATGATTTATGTTTGAAAGCATAGCACAAAATATAGCAATTGAAGCAAGAAGCAACTAAAATCGACATTAAATATAATAAAATATTACAATGATTAATCTAGAATTTTTCAATATATATTCAATAATTTAATACTAACCACAAGTTCATAAGACAAATTCAATTTATCCACTATTCTGATGAGATTATTGTACACGGATAACATTTGATATATCCAATCGTTGTTATTGAAAAGTTTATTATCTATAATATTGATATGCTAAATATTGTCTAGAAAACCTTTTTTTACATCACAATCAGATTCATTTACATACTTTTGTCTGAAATAATTTTCCAAACGAAGATTCAACACTTCAAATCTTCTGGCTGTCATGTTGATTTCAAATACAAATCTCATCATATGCACATCTAATAGAATACAGCATATATTATAAGGCCAATCGTAGTTTGAAGTAGTCGCAGTATTCACTAATAATTGTGACGTTTTTAAAATTGCATACGTTAAATGCATTAAAATTATCGATTTCAACATTCCACTATTATGATGCGTCGAACAGAAATCGATTTCTTCGTCGACATTCATAAGAATAGTGTAAATCTTTTTTGATTTTGTAGAATTCTTCAATAAATTGTGTATATATGTGATCGTAAAAAACATAACGAACGATATTTGCAATAAAATATACACCCACATAACGGAAGTGATGCGATCCTTTGATATAAAAGTTGCGTTTATGATATTAAAAATTGTCAGCAAAATCGAAAAGCTCAAAGTTAGAAATATTCCGTATATTTTATATTTGAAATCGATAGTTTTTAGATGTTTTTCATTGATATCATTTTTTTTTATACCGATGATTGTGTAAAAAATATTTGTCGAACGTAAAAATATATAAACGTTATTCAGTTTGTTCATTTCCATGGTGAATTACGTTATGAATAATTGTTGAAAAAAGATAAAACTAGTGATAAAAAACCAATTACGATGAATTGTTTAAAAATTGTCACGTTTCAGTTTGTTTTACTTTTATTAAATTATTATAGATAAAAATGTTTATTATTATTTAATATCATTTAGCTATTGATTTTAAAATAATAATTTACATAAATGACGATTTTAAAAATACAATCTATATTAATGACAATATAAAATATTATAAATAAATGTACATTTGAAAACTGTTAGTAAAATTTTAACTGCTAGTCAAATATTTAACAGATGAAAATACAAGTCTATGATATAGAATAACCTTTAAAAATAAAATGGTTTTTTTTACTAAAAATTCAATGTGAAAACATCAAAGATTTTATTTTAATAAATAATCATAAATATAATTATATAGCGTAGTAATATTCACAAATAAAATTATAAAATAAGCATTAGATTGAACAAAGCAAATTCATAAAATGATTCTAAAAACATTAAGAGACAATAAAAACTTTATTCTAAAATAGTATATAAACAAAATTCATCTTAAAAACAAATATTAAGACCACTTTTGGAGATTAAATTTGGAAACTTGGAGAACCAGAATCACAGATTTTATAATTTTTGCATTTAGAATTTTCTCATAGATGTTTAATAGAAATTTATGCATTTAAAACGATATATTGAAATTATTAAATATATTTTATGAGTATTCAAACTGCTGACAGTTTTGTTAAAATAAATATTAACATTTTTTTTATTTATTTTCAATAATATATAAAGTATGGTAAAGTTTTTTCTCAGTATTAAAAAAATAAAATATTAGTATTTATTGTGATTGATTAAAAATGAAAAAAAAAACGTGATGTTGTCATAATTTAATTTACTTAAACATTTTCAAATCATAAAACACATCAACAATTATAATATTGACATTAAAACATTTTGCTTTAAAACATAAATATTTATATTATTGTTTCGACATTTCTATCAATATATAAGTAAACGAAAGAAGTGCTGAAATCATACTGAAAAATATATTATAATCCATAGTGAGAAAACATCTCGATTTTATTCTCAAATCTTTAAACTCCAACGTTTCAGCGAATTGTTCCACGCAATCAAAATTAACGTCTCCTGAAACATGAGCGAAACGATTTTTAATCAAGATTACATATATAATTTTAATTTTTGAAGAATTACAATATTTATATTTTACCAATGTTTGTGGAAGAATACAATTTACTGATATGAATGATAGTATCGTCGATTTGATCGTGCAGTACGTTGCAAATAGATATCATTAGACATAATCTAATAATGTGATAAATTGTCCATAAAGTAGTGCCCAACTTTCTATGATTTGACTGATAATTCATAATAATATTTTAATATATTACAATTTTAAATTTTAATTTATATTAAAAAAAATAATAGTATAATAATATAAAAATAGTGTAAAATAGTGAGAGTGGAAGAAATTATAACGTTTCAAATACATTATTTTCTGAAAAGAATTTGTAATAATAATGATAAAAAAGTGTAATTCATGAAATTTTGTTACCTTATTTTTTTCACACATTTAGGACAATTATAAAGAAATTTGTCTCAAATTAGGCTAATTTCTTAATAAATAATATAAAATTATACTTTCATCCCAGTAGCATATTATTTGTGAAGAAATTAAAAAAAAATCTAAATTGTTATATTTTCAATATTATTCATATCTACTTTAAGGACAATATTATTTAGATAATTAAATCAATTTTTGTCAACGAAAAGTCTGACAATTACAGTATAAATAAAATAAAATGATTGTGAAAAAGTCATGTTGTTCATTAATGATTATTTATATAATATTGAATTACTTACGAATGTTCTATTTAAATAATCAAGATAAATAATTGAATTTATATTTGCAAGCGTCGTACAAAATATCCATATCATACATAGTAATATCTGAAAAATATTTTTTTTATTTTTTAACAGTTTATTAGTTATTATAAATTTTACTAGATATTGGTGACTTAGTAAATGATTGAAAAAAAAAACTATTTATATGAACTCTGTACATAACCTTGATTTTTACTACTAAATATTAAAATGATCAGTGTAAAATGGAAAAAAATAAATACCGTAACTTCGTATGAAGAATTAATTTTGTCAATCACTTGAGATAATTTATTGAAAATGGCTAGCAATTTTTCTATAGACGGTTTTTCTTTCGGCTCCATTCGTTTCTCGTGCAAATCTCCGATTCTCCATAATCGTACTACGACACCGCCAGGTGTGTCACTGTAAGAATTACTTCCGTGACTCTTCAGATGATGATTCAACACTTCATACCTTCGCGCCACCAGATCTATCTCGAATATAAATCTGATCAAATTTATATCGACTGTTATATAGCAAATGTGATAGAGTAAATCGGCGGAAAATGAATACGTATAAGCGATGTACGATTTAAACGTTTTAAATATTAAATATATTATTAAAAAGATAATAATTTTTTTTGTCAGATCATAATTGTGTTTCGTTTTTATAAAATTCAAGCTTTTATCGACATTCAACAACATCATGTATATTTCTTTGTTATTTTTAGAAACCAAAATCACTCCATGAATAAACGTAAATATATATATTAAAAATAGTGATATGCGACTCACAAAATATACAGTAGTCAAAGGAATATTACTCAATTCTCTGACAATTTTGATATTATTCACTGTTTGAAATAAATAATAACACGATATAATTGATATCAATAGTGCTGAATATATTTTATAAATTATTGAAGTATTTCTGATGACATTTTTGCTGTCCAAATCAAACTTTTTTAAGCCAACAATTGTACATAAAAAATTCGTCAGTTTCAAGAACGAATATAGATTATCCTGTATTTCGACCATTTTTACGTTTTAATTTTATTTTCAATGATGATTAAATACGTTTCTTTTATTAATCAATATATCCGATATATTTTTATATTAACGCAAATTGAAAACGGTGAAACAATAAAAGAGAAAAAAGAAGTAATTTTATTAATTAAATAATTCAGATGATTGAAAGTATGATAAAATTTTAATTGACATTTATTAGAATGAATGTATATGAAGCGAGCGCTATATAAAAATTAAAAACGAAATCGTAACTCAATTCGAAGAAACAGCTTGCTTTAATTTTTATATTTTTGTATTGTAAATTACTTGAAAATTTCAGCGCCGCATCAAATTGCGAATCGTCTGAAAATTAAAATGATTGTTTAAATTTTAAATTTCATTATAAAAATTTAAATTATCAATTAAATTACCAATAGATACACGTGTAAGTATTTTAATAACGGTGATAGTAGTCTTTTCTAATTGTGAATATAATATTTCGCCGATAGAAGACAATGCTAATAATCGCAGTAAATGATATAAAGACCATGTCATTGCTTCGGTTAAACTATGTTTATGCTAAAAAAAAAAGTTAATAATAATGTAATATATTAGTTTTAAGTTACAAACTTAATCATTTTAATTTGATTTATATATATATATATATATATATATATATATATATATATATATATATATATATATATATATATATCGATATTTAGAGTACTTACATCTTGTTGATCGATATAATTAAAGACAATAGTGTGATTTATATTTGTAAGCATAGCACAAAATATAGCAATAGCTCCAAGTAGAAACTACAATAGAAATTTTATGTAATATTATTATATTATATTTAATACAGATTTAATAGGATAAATACTACTAACCATAAATCCATATGATAAATTCAATTTGTCCACAATTCTGACGAGATTATTGTACACGGATAACATCTGATATATCCAATCGTTGTCAATATAATGTTTATTATCTATTTTATTGATACGCCAAATATTCTCTAGAAATCCTTCATAAACATCATCATCTGATTCATTTGTATATTTTCGTCTGAAATAATTCTTCAAACGATGATTCAACACTTCGAATCTTCTTGCTATCATGTTGGTTTCAAATATGAATCTCATCATATGCACATCTAATAGAATACAGCATATATTATAAGGCCAATCGTGTATTGGAGTCCTTGTGGCATTCACAATCAATTGTCCTGTTTTTAAAATAACATATATTGAATGTATATAAACGATCGATTTCACCATTTTACCATTATGATGTGTCGAACAAAAATCGATTTCATCGTCGATATCCATAAGAATTGTGTAAATTTTCTTCGATTCAGATGAATTTCGCAATAGATTGTGTATGTATGTTATAGAAAAAAATAGTATGACCGATATCTGAGATGAAATATATACGCCTATCACAGAAGTGATGTGAACCGTCGATATAAGTGTTGCGTTGATAGTGTCGAAAATTATCAATAAAATAGAAATGCTTAATGTTAAAAATATTCCATATATTTTATATTTGAAACCGATCGTTTTTAGAAATTTTCCGTCGAAATCGATCTTTTTCATACCGGTGATTGTGTAAAAAATATTTGTCCAACGTAAAAATATATATACGTTATCGAGTTCGTTCATTTTGATGGTGAATTATATAATATTGATTGATATTTTAAAAATATAATTAAAATAAATTGCTTGCTATTGATTTTTTTTTATAATTAAATTATTATCAAACAAAGATTAATTAAATTAATCCTATTTACTAAAATTAAATTATGATAAAAATAATGTGATTTTTTTATATTGTAGAAGGATTGATAAAAAAAATACAAAATTTTATTATTATCATGAATAATAATATAAAAAAAATTAAACCATTTGCATTAAAATAAACCAATACGATACTAAAGCAACAATTAAACTGAATAGAAAACCGTAATCAAGTTGAAAAAAAACATTTTGCTTTGATTATTGTGCCGCATCTTAAATATTGAGAAACTTTATACAGAGCCGCATATTTTGAATCAGCTGAAACAAAAATTTATGTTATACATTAATAAAATTTGATTAACAATATTTTAATTATTATATTATAGTTAAAAAAAAAACATTAAATTTTTCATTGATATAAAATATATATTTATAGTTAGCAAAATATACCTATATTGATAAGAGTAAATAGTTTAGTAATAATTATTACTAAACTGTTTTTTCTATTTGCAAATGTAATTCACATATTGAAATGACTGAAATTATACTTGTTGTGTGATATAAAGTCCATGTGATAGTTCGCCATGCGTTTCCAAGTTGCTGAAAATATAAAAAAAAACATAAATATTATTTATAATAATAATAATAATAACCAATATTTTTTTAAAACTTACTTCCTGATATTCATTAATGATATCATATGTTATCGTATAATTTATATTGGTAAGTGATGCTGTAAAAATTATAATAGCAAATAATAAAATCTGAAAATGGAGCTTAATTAGTTAGTTAATTTGAAAATTATAAATATAATCACAATTATATTATATATCGCTTTACCATAAATTCATATGATTTTATTAAGTTTATCCACTGCTCTTATTAAATTATTATATACAGAGATCAAATCGTGAAGGGATGATTTTTTATTAGAAAAATTCTTGGTTATTTTGGTGATGCGCCATATGGAAGCCAAAATACCATCAAATACCATTAAATCATAACATGTTTTGTTATTGGTATTAAAATATTCAATCAATTTTAGATTCAAAACTTCAAATCGTCTCGCCACCATGTTGATTTCAAAAATGAATCTCAAAATTTGCAAATCAAACAGAACACAACAAATATGATAAGACCATTCACCAAATGGAATAATTATACTATTGAGAATTATTTGAACACTTTTGATGATTAAATATATAACATTAACAATAATTACGGTTTTTATTATTTTTTGATTTTGAAATGTTTCTCAATAATCAATTTTTTCATCTACGTTCAATAAAATTGTATACATTTTAAACGATATATTGGAATTGAATATTATAATATATGTTACGAATAATATGTATTGTGATACAACAAATGTCATTTTTAAAGATGGAATATAAAATTTTAATATAATACTTGTATTATATATTAAAACTGAGAGAAATATTAAAGATATTGCCAGATTAAAACATATTCCATACGTTTTATATATGAAACTAGTCTTTTTTTATATGATTCTTGTCCAAATCGACTTTTTTAGTTCTGATTATACTATATAAAATATTTGTGAATTGCAAATATTTATAAATACTATTTCGTTCGTCCATTTTCATATTTTCAGTATGAATATGCGAATTTGAAATAGAATTTCTGTAATTATTTTAATATTAATCAATATATTACATTATTAAATATCAATTTAAAAATATCAAACAGTCGACAGGAGTATGAAATATATATTGACACAACTTTTATCGTGTTATGTAAGATAATATTATTTAATAATCTCAATATTAGGGGAAAAATATTTTATTGGACAACAATTTTAATATTCAACATATATATATATATATATATATATATATATATATATATATATAATAAATGATACAAAATTTTATATATTAATATTTATTAAAACATTTTTAAGCCATTTGCACCAAAAGAAACCAATATGAAGCCAAAGCGACAATTAAATTGAAAATAAAACTGTAATCGAGCCGAATAAAACATTTCACTTTAATTATTACATCGCATTTTAAATTTTGCGAAAAATTATTTAGTGTCGAAAATTTTGAATCGTCTGAAATGTGAATAAAATTGAAGTCATTATATAAAAATATATAAATTTTATAATAAAAAAAAATATTCTCTATATAATTTTGACCATATTACAGTAATTAATTACCTATATTGATACGAGTAAATAATTTAGTAACAATTATTGATGATTTTTCCATTTGCAAATATAATAATTCGCATATTGATGTTATTGAAAATACTCTTATTGAATGATAAAAAATCCATGTAATTGTGCGCAACACTTTTCCACGATGCTAAAAATATCATATTAAATAGATATTACTATAAAATTATTTATTCATAGTAAAAGATACTTTCAATTACTTTGACTTGATAATTTAAGCCGTTAGTTAAAAAATAACATTGCTTTAATGAACACTTTTTCAATTTAATATATTATATATCACAAAAATATACTTACATCTTGAAATTCATTAATATAATCATAACTTATCACATGATTTATATTGGTTAACATTGCTGCAAAAAGTGCAATCGCTAAGAAGAATACCTAAAAAATTAAACATTCTCACAATATTTAATATATTAAGTATTAATTAACTTTTAATTTGAACTAACCATGACTTCGTACGATTTATTAAGTTTATCTACTACCCTCACTAAATTATTATAAGCGGACATCAAACTGTGAATAGATGTTTTCTTATGTATAAATTTTTTATTCACTTTAATTATACGCCATACTAAAGCAACAAAACCTTCAAAGTCACTCAAATTATAACAGTTTTTATCATCGGCATCAAAAAGATTGTTCAATCGTAGATTTAACACCTCAAATCGTCTGGCGACCATGTTGATTTCAAATAAAAATCTCAATATTTGAAGATCCAGAAGTGTGCAGCACAAATGATAAGACCATTCGTCGATGGGAAAAATTAAACTATTTACCGTTATTAGTATAATTTTAACTATTGAATACGTGAAATGAATGACGATTATGGATTTTAATATTTCTTGATTTTGAAATGTATCGCAAAAATTAATTTTTTCATCAACATCCAACAGAATATTATACAATTTTAATGATATGTTAGAATTATATATTATATTATGAAGAAATATTGTGCAAGAAGCCACGACTAGCACATAATGTGTTAAAGCATATGTTGTTGTTAAAGATACAGTAAAAACTTCTGAGATGAAATTTATATTGAAAATTGTGAGAATCGTTAATATTAAAGGTATCGTTAAATTAAAACAAATACCATATGCTTTATATATCAGACTTGTTTCTATTATACGATTTTTATCCAAGTCGACTTTTTTAGTTCCTATTATTCCATATAAAATATTTGTAAAACGTAAAAATTGATAAATATTATCTCTTTCATCCATTTTTATGCATGAAACGTGAAAAACTAATTGGAAATGTTTTTTTTTCTAATAATTTTATTTACTTGAATTGTAATCAATACTGTATTATTGATTACAATTATATGAATATTAATTTGTAAATTATTTGACAATTAATAGATATATTAAATAAATATTTACATGATTTCAATATATAATATTGAGGAATCTTTTTAAATGATTATTTTTTTTTATTTTTCATTAAAAATTATTAATTTTATTATAACTATCGCATTTATTTTTTTATTAAAGAAAAATATTTTTTTACGATTGCTAATGTATAAATAGAAATAATATTAAAAGGAATAAAAGGATTCGTTGTGGAGAAAAAATGAAATATTATATAAAATACAAATTTATTTTATCTTTCTTATAAAATTTGAGCTACCTGAATCAATATAAACCAATATGATGCCAAAGCAACAATTAAGTTAAAGATGAAGCTGTAATCAAGCTGAAAAAAGCATTTTGCTTTGATTAATGCGCCGCATTTTAAATTTTGAGAAAAATTACATAGAGTCCCAAAATTTTCGTCTTCTGAAACATAAATAAGAAATGAATTCTATCTTTTAAGTGAATATAAAAATATTAAATATATATATATATATATATATATATATATATATATATCAATTGCATAATACTAGCAAACAAATAATTAGACATTTGTAAATAGTACGTTATTTTTTTTCAATGAATATATTGATGAATAATGATATGTATCGACAGTCACCTTTTTACCGATATACACGTGTACATTGAAACAATTACCTATGCCGATGTTTGCATATAATTTAGTAATAATTATTGATGTTTTCTCTACTTGCGAATGTAACAATTCGCATATCGTAGTCACTGAAATTATTCTCAACGTGTGATATAATGTCCAAAAGGTCGATCGCCATATCCTTTCACGATGCTGAAAATATTAATTAGTTATAAATAATATAATAATCACGTATAAATAATTGATAAAAATATTAAAATAGATTCACTCTGTGATATTTGTTGATGTAATCATAAGATATTGTATGATTTATATTAGTCAATAATGCTGTAAAAACTACTATTGATAATAATAAAATCTAAAAATAAAATATACCTTAAGTCAATATTGTAATATGCAATTTTATTATAAAACAAAATCTAATTTTAATTACAATATTTTCATATGATTTATTGAATTTACTCATCGCTCTGATTAAATTATTGTAAACAGACATCAAATTAAAAATAGATAAATGTTTATGAGGAAATCTCTCGATGGTTCTTGGAACTCGCCATATTGAATTGATAATACCGTCAAGTGCTTTCAAATCTTGATAATATTGATTCTTATAATCGAAATGATCCATCAGTTTTAGATTCAAAACTTCGAATCGTCTCGCCACCAAGTTAACTTCAAAAATAAATCTCAAAATTTGAATATCCAAAAGAATACAGCATGCATGATAAGACCATTCACCGATAGGGGTACTCAAGGAATTTAACGTTATTTGACTGATTTTAAGGAAGAAATACAGAACATGAATCAAAATGATTGATCTAACTACATCTCGATTCTGAATTGTATTACAATAATCGATTTTTTTATCGACATCCAATAAAACCTTATATATTTTCAATGATATATTCGAATTAAATATTATAATCTGTGTAGAAATTATGAAAAATGCAATAAATAATACAAATTGTGATAGAGCGTAAGTTGTTGTTAAAGATGGAGTAAAAAATTTGGTAACTTTATACAAATTAGAAATGGTGACATTTAAAAATATCATAGAAATTGATAGATTGAAACATAATCCATATATTTTATATAATAAACGAGTTTGTTTTAAATGATTTTTATTTAAGTCAACCATTTTAGATCCAATTAACCCATGTAAAATATTTGTATATTGTAAATATTGATAAATATTATCTCGTTCGTCCATTTTAATGCTTACAATATGAAAACACTATATACAATGTCTTTATTTAAATGTATTTGCTATTAAATTATAATCGATATTATACATTATTCATAATTAATTATTAAACAACCAATTGAATTGTGAAATATTGACACAATTTTTGTAATTTATTAATACGAATAAATATTTGAGACTAAGAAAAGAAAACATATGAGTTCAAGTGAAATATCTATTATTCATTAGTTTTTCAATGATTATAGTACAATATATCTATAATTATTTTATATAAATTTATGAATTTCTAGTTTATAACCGTCCAATTTATTTATTAAAAAAACTATTATCTTCTTTTTAAAAATTTAAATACGTTCTTCATGCCATAGTTTTTAAAATAATTGAATAAGAAGCTAACGCAGCAAGTAAACTGAAAATCAAACTGAAATCCAATTGAAAAAAACATCTCGCTTTTAATATTGCGCCGTCACATCTTAAAATTTGAGAAAATTGACACAGTGTCACAAAATTTGAATTATCTGAAAACAAATAAAATTAAAATAAACTATATGATCAACATTTTATGTTTAATTTATCTTATGATTTGAAAAAAAATACTTGTGTTAGTACGAATGAATAATTTAGTAATGATTATTGAGGTTTTTTGGATTTGTAAATGTAATATTTCAGATATTGACGTTACTGAAAATAATCTCAACATGTGGTATAGAGTCCAAGTGACAGCTCGCCAAACTAATAAATTATGCTAAAATGTATATATTAAATTATATATATATATATATATATATATATATATATATATATATATATATATATATATATATATATATAAATGACAAAATTAAAATAAATGTATTTTTTTTATTTACTCACTTTGTAATAATTATTTATAAGATCAAAGGCAATAGTATGATTAATATTGGTGAGTGATGCTGATAATATAATTACTGAGAAAAGCAAAATCTAAAAATAAAAATTACGCCACTGAATCTTATAATTTCTAATCTTATCTAGTGAATCATTAAAACGACTTACCATTAATTCATACGATTCATTAAGTTTATCCACTGTTCGAATCAGATCGTTATATACAGACAATAAAATAGAAATAGATGGCCTTCTTTGAGAGAATTCTTTGGTAAATTCAGTTGTACGCCACTTGGCGATTAGAAAACCTTCAAAGAACTTCAAATCGTAACGTTTTTTATATTCGATATTAAAATGATCAATTAATCGAAGATTCAGCACTTCGAATCTTCTAGCTACCATATTGACTTCATATACAAATCTCAGGATTTGGAGATCCAAAAGAATACAACACAAATGATAAGACCATTCACTATTTAAAGTTATTAGAAAATTTATACCTAATTGAACACTTTTAATGATCGAATATATAATATGAAGCATAATAATAGATCTCAGTGATTTTTGATTTTGTATTGTATCATAAAAATAGATTTTTTCATCGACATCCAATAAAATTTTACACATTTTAAACATTATTCCAGAATTGTATATTATATTTTGATTAAATATTATTAAGAAAGATATGAATAAAACATATTGTGATACAGCGTATGTCGTTACTAAAGACGGAATATACATCCTTGTTACATCATTAACATTATTAATTGTCATTATCAAAAATATCAAAGATATTAAGCAATTTAAACATATCCCATAAATTTTATAATTTATATTGATCTCTTTTAAACAATTTTTATCTATATCGACTTTTTTAGAACCTATTATACCATATAAAATATTGAAAAATCTTAAATATCGATATATGCAGTTTCGTCTATCCATATTAATTGTCTCATTTGTTTTGTATTTTTATAACATTACTATAATTACTTAATCGTATTCTTTTAATTTCTTCACATGAAATATTAAGAACTAATTAAAATTAATTGATTTTTTTTTACAAAAAATATTATAATTATTTTCGTTTTACGAATTTATTGTTCGTTTAAAATTCCTTTTTATATGTTTCTTTTTTCATTATTTATATTTTACTAAATTTCTAACACATATTTAAAACACAATGTATTCGTAACAAAATCTTATAACATCTATTATTCACTGAATTAATATAATTCACGAATGTATTATATTAATAAAACATTCTAAAATAGTATTATTTAAAAAAAAAATCTAAATTTATTAATAATTTATAATAAATCGAGTAAAAGACAACCATTAGGAATAGAAAATATAAATTTTACCCAGAAAAATCTATTTGATTTATATGCGAAGAAAAACTATATCACATTCAGAACGATTATTCTATTAGCAATTAAGTCATTATATGATAATTGACCTATTCATGAAAAAATATTGACATAATTTTTATAATTTTTAGACATCTATTAAAACATATTTTCATTTTTTTTATCAATCAGTACCAATTAATAAGTAAAATAATTTGTAATCAATTATGACATGACATGTATTGTTATGTAAATTAAAAATACATATACAAAATTATCACTGGACAAATTTTAATATTTGATAATTTAATTTTAACCCGAAATATGTTAGTAAGTCACTTCAAATTTAAATAAAGATAATATATAAATAAAGTTAATGCCTTTAATTTCATATTATATTTAATTAATACTTATCAAGATAAAAGAATATGAAACCAGTGCAATATACATGTTAAAAAAGAAACTGTGACTGATTTCAAAGAAACAACTAGCCCTGATTTTTAGGTTTTTATATTGCATAGTTGATGAGAATTTTTGGACGGCATCAAATTCTGAATTTTCTAAAAATCACAAAAAATATTAATATATGATAAAATACGATTTAAAATATATAAAGTGTTTAATTACCTATTTGCATTCTTGTAAATATTTTACTGATGATTATTGTTGTTTTTTCCAATTGCAAATATAATATTTCTGTTATTGATGTTAATAATAACATTTTTAATAAATGATAAAAAGACCAGGCACCGGCTTCCAATACTGAATGTTTTTGCTAAAGATACAAATTTTGATTTAAATTATTATAGAAAAGGATAGAAAAATTCAGATAATCAAAATCTAATCTTTCTTAAATGTTCTTCAAAATAAACATGTGAAATATCCATATTTTTATGAAGAAAAATAGACAATACTGTTTATTTTATACATAAGAAAATACTTACTTCTTCTAAAGAAACATAATTAAAAACAATCGTGTGATTTATATTCGTGAGCATAGCGCAAAAAACAGCAATTACTGCTAGCAAAAACTAAAAAAAATATTTTTTCTTTATATAAGTATTTATTATATTTAAATAATACAATAAATACAGACCATAAGTTCATAGGACGAATTCAGTTTTTCTATAACTCGAATAAGATTATTGTAAACTGATAGCATTTGCTCTGTCCAATTTTTACTGTCATAAAGTTTATTATCTATTTTGTCAATACGCCAGATGTGCTCAAGTAAACCTTCATATATTATATGATCTAATCCTGTTCCCAGGTCAAAGCGATTCATCAAACGAAGATTGAACACTTCCGTTCTTCTCGCCACCATGTTTACTTCAAAAACGAATCGAAGTAAAAACAAATCCATAAGGACACAGCAAAAATTATAGGGCGAATCGTATGTTGGTGTTTTACATGTAGTAACGGCCGTTTGACTAATTTTGACTATGGAGTAGATTAAATAGGTAAAAATTATTGATTTTTTCATTTCACTATTGTGAGGCGTTTCGCAAAAATCAATTTCATCGTCAATATTCATGAGAATCGAATAGATTTTCTTTGCTTTTGACGAATTACGTGTCAAATTATGAATAAAGGTAACCAGAAAAAATATTGCGAAAGTTGTTAGAGATAGAATATACGTTCCCATTACAGTTATTATGAATTCGGTTTGTAATAAAATATTATTTTGTACTGTGAAAATCAATATAATAATAAAACAACAAAAAGAAAATACAATTCCGCATATTTTATACTTTTTGGAGATTGTTTTCAAATGATTTCTATCCAGATCAATCTTTTTTGTGCCGGTTAATTCATGAAAAATATTTGTAAAAAGTAAAAATTGATAAATATTGTTTCGTTCGTTCATTTTAATAAAGAAAAAAAAACTTTGTATTGATTAGTATTTCTAAATAACGTCAATCACTAATTTAAAGTAATTGTTTATCATTATTATGTATTTTTAATTTGTATACTCATTAATCACATTAACTTAAATGAATTTGATTTTATCGATTTTTTATAAACTTTTGAATATATTTCGTGTACATTTTAAAATATTTAAATATCTGGAATTTATTTTTAAAACATTTAAACTTTTTAACAATAAACAATTTAAAAATACTAACTTTTTTTGTATGAATGATTTTTCAGATATTTGTCAAATTTTTTTAGTTAATCATAATAAAATATAATATATTTTTAAATAACTTAAATATATATACAATATTTTATTTAGAGTTCACGACTTTTCATATCGATTGAACATTATTTTATGATACATAATTTATTATTAATATTTTCATATACATAAAAACAAAATTGTATATTTTTCTAGAAATTTTAAAAATATCTCCATAAATAAAATTCAATCAAACATTGAATATTTTATATTATAAAATATTCAATATTATATTTAACAATTAATTATTATATTTTTATTTTATTGCAATATAAAATAGAAATATAATATATGTTAAATAAAGTTTTTTCTTAAAATATATATATTTTTTATGCCATGGTTTTTAAAATAATTGAATAAGAAGCTAAGGCAGCAAGCAGACTGAAAATCAAACTGTAATCTAGCTGAAAAAAGCATCTCGCTCTTATTATTGCACCATCACATCTTAAATTTTGAGAAAATTGATACAGGGTAATGAAATTTGGATTATCTGAAAATAAATCATATTTTAAAGTACTTTTATGAACGATTTGTTATGTTCAATTTATTATAAATAATTTTTAGTATTATCTTCAAAGACATTAAGAAACATTTCAGCATATTTATATGTAATATACATTTAATATAATTATTATAAGAGAAACCTTTTAAAATAAACTAACGTTTAAGATTTTCAAGAAAAAAAAATACCTGTATTAACACGAGTGAATAGTTTAGTGGTGATAATTGATGTTTTTTGGATTTGAAAATGCAATATTTCAGACACTGATGTTACTGAAAATAATCTCGACATGTGATATAAAGTCCAAGTAACAGCTCGCCAAAATCTTAGATAGTACTAAAATGATTAAGTTTTATTTTTGAGAGTAATATTAAACTGCATATATACGTTTAAATCGATACACAAAACATCTAAAAATATAATATTTTAGTAATTATTAAATTGTATTTTATCAACTTACTTTATTATAATTATTAATGAAATCAAAAGTTATTGCATAATTGATATTGGTGAGACATGCTGATAAAATGACAAGTGCAAAAAGCAAAACCTAAAATATATAAATCACATTTTTGAATCATAAAATATATTATACAATTATATTTAACAAATCATTAAAATAATATACCATGGATTCATATGAATTATTAAGTTTATCTACGGTTCGAATCAGATCGTTATATACAGACATTAAAATAGAAATGGATGGTTTGTTTTTAAAGAATTCTTTGGGAACTTTAATTATGCGCCACTTGGCTATCAAAAAACCTTCGAAGAACTTCAAATTGTATCTATTTTTATATTGAATATCAAAATGATCAATCAATCGAAGATTTAACACTTCAAATCTTCTTGCTACCATATTAACTTCTAATATGAATCTCAAGAGTTGAATATCCAAAAGAATGCAACACAAATGATAAAGCCATTCGCTGATCGCAATTATTAGATAATTTATTCCTAATTGAGTGCTTTTAAGTATCAAATATATTATATGAATTAAAATGACCGTTTTTAATATTTTTTTGTTGTGTATTGTATCACAAAAATTGATTTTTTTATCCACTTTTAACAATATATTATACATTTTGAATGATATTGTAGAATTATATATAATATTTTGATTGAATATTATGAAAAAAGATACAAGTAATACATATTGCGATAAAGCAAATGTCGTTACTAATGACGGTATATACAGTTTGGAAAAAAGATTGATATTTTTAATTGTCGTTATAAAAAACATTAAAGTAATGAAAAAATTTAAACATATTCCATAAATTTTATAATTTGTACTGATCTCTTTTATGCAATTTTTATCTATGTCAACTTTTTTCGTACCGATTAACCCATATAATATATTAGAAAATCGTAAATAACGATATATGCCGTCTTGTTGTTCCATTTTTCTCACCTCGAACGATTTTTATTTTTTAATCATCATCGTAATCACTTAAAAAATAATTATTTTAATTTCAAGTATCATTTTTGATCAATTTAATGTTGACAATGTTTCATTAGTTTTAGCATTTATATAAATTACTACAAAAATTATTGTAATTGACGTACGAAATAAATTTTCATTCGCCATTAACTTATTTATTTACTAATGTATTTTTTTTTTGTGATTTTAATTAAAACATATTTTTATTAAAAAGCTATTGATTATATAAATATTTACACAAATTATTTATTTAAATTATTAAAAATTACAATTAATGTATAATTTAAGAAACAATAAGTTATTTAAATAGAGTGATAATCAAAATTTCCTGGAAATTAAGTTTTCATTTTTTATTTTAAAAATTTTTAATATTTTTTTTTCAATTTTATGGTTTGGTAATCTATTTAATTTTAAATAAATTAACATTTAATAATTTTATATATTTTAATATTATTAATTGCAAAATATGTTTAATTACGAAATATAAATACATAAAGCAAATTGTAACTATAATTATTTTATATAAATTTATGGTTTATAATTATCTAATTTATATAAAAAAACTATTTACTTCTTTAAAAGAAATGAAATAAATGTTTCATGCCATAGTTTTTAAAATAATTGAATAAGAAGCTAAGGCAGCAAGCAGACTGAAAATCAAACTGAAATCTAGCTGAAAAAAGCATCTCGCTCTTATTATTGCACCATCACATCTTAAATTTTGAGAAAATTGATACAGGGTAATGAAATTTGGATTATCTGGAAAAAAAACATATTTTAAATTACTTTTATGAACGATTTGTTATGTTCAATTTATTATAAATAAATTTCAGTATTAATTTTAAGTTTTTAAATGTCTATTGAGAAACGTTTCAGCATATTTATATATAATAAATTTAATGTAATTATTATAAGAGAAACCTGTCAAAATGAATTACCGTTTAAGATTTTCAAGAAAAAAATACCTGTATTAACACAAGTGAATAGTTTAGTGGTGATAATTGATGTTTTTTGGATTTGTAAATGTAATATTTCAGATATTGACGTTACTGAAAATAATCTCAACATGTGATATAGAGTCCAAGTGACAGCTCGCCAAATTAATAAATTATGCTAAAACGTATATATATTAAATTATATATATAAAAATGATATAATAAAAAAATATTTTTTTTATTAACTCACTTTGTAATAATTATTTACAAAATCAAAGGTAATCGCGTAATTTATATTGGTGAGAGATGCCGATAAAAAAATAACTGCAAAAAGCAAAACCTAAAAATATTATTCATATTGTTGTATTTAAAAAATACAAGCGTGTCGAGTAAATGATTAGGATTATTTACCATTAATTCATATGATTCGTTAAGTTTATCCACCGTTCGAATTAGATCATTATATACAGACATTAAAATAGAAATAGATGGTCTTTTTTGAGAAAATTTCTTAGTGATTTTAATTATACGCCATTTGGCGGTTATAAAACCTTCGAGTAATTTCAAATTATAACCCTTTTTATATCCAATATCAAAATGATCAATCAATTGAAGATTTAACACTTCAAATCTTCTTGCCACCATATTAACTTCTAATATGAATCTCAAGAGTTGAATATCAATGAGAATACAACACAAATGATAACACCATTCGCTTAACGGTGTTACCAAAAAATTTACTCCCAATTGACTGTTTTTAATGATCAAATATATAATATGAATCAGGATTATGGATTTTGTTATTTTTTGATTTTGAATTGTATCACAAAAATGAATTTTTTCATCGACATATAATAAAATATTACACATTTTGAACATTACTCTAGAACTGAATATTATATTGTGTATAAATATTATAAAAAAGGATACGAGTAAAATATATTGTGATAGAGCATATGTCATAACCAGAGTTGGAATATGTGTCATTGAAACATCTTTAATATTTTTAATTGTCGTTATCAAAAACATCAAGGATATTAAAGAATTTAAACATATTCCATAAATTTTATATTTTATACTGATCTCTTTTATACAATTTTTATCTAAGTCAATTTTTTTAGTACCAATCATTCCATATAAAATATTAGAAAATCGTATATAACGATATATGCCGTCTTGTTCATCCATATTTGATGTGTTGAATAATTTGTAATTTTAATGATTATCATAATTGAGTCATAATGTTTTTTTTTCTAATATTAAGAATTAATTAATAGTAATGGAGTGTTGACAGAACTTGATTATTTCAATAACATTTAAACGATTAAAAATTATTTTATTTGTCAAATGAAATACATTTTTAAATATGCCATGTATGTGTTTATAAATATTTGTATTGAAAAAATTACATCAAACATATATTTTTTTTGTTTTGAATTCATTTAATGAATTAATTTTAAAGCAGCATATTCAAGCCATCTGTTTTAAAATTATCGTATAAGATGCTAATGCAGCAAGTATACTGAAAATAAAACCGTAATCAAGTTGAAAAAAACATTTTGCTTTTATTATAGCATTATTGTTTCTTAAATATAAAGTAAAGTTGTGTAATTCTGCAAATTTTTGATTTTCTGAAACCAAAAAAAAAATAATAATATTAAGTTGTTTGAAAATCTGACCTTCAAATTATATTTACATAATAATCATTAAATGTCATCTAAATATTATTACAATTATATTTAAATTTCTAACAACGAAAAGTATTAAAACACAAAACAAAAAAAAAGACAAAATTAATAGTAAAAAGTTTTAAAAGTAGAAAAATTAAAAAGTATATAAATATATATATTTTTTTGTATTCCTTATTATTACCTATACGTGCATGTGTAAATAGTTTTGTAATTATTATTGATGTTTTTTCAACCTGTAATTGTAATATTTCACATATTGTGGCAACTGAAATTATTCGCATCATATGATAAATTGTCCACGTGATAGCTTGCCATGTTTTTTGGATTTGCTAAAAGAATCATATCATATTAATTATTTTAAAACAACATAATGCTATTTAAAAAAAATTGACTTACTTTATGATAGTTATTGACATAATCATAAGATACGGTAAGGTTTACGTTTGTGAGTAATGCTGAAAAAATTACAACCGCTAAAAATATAATCTAAAATATAAAAAAAAACCAATCAATTAGCATTTTAGCAAAAATTATGTTTCATTCAAAATAATTATTATTCCATTAATATTATTATATTAATTATTTATTTTCTTAAACTATAAGTTAAAACAAATTTACCATAATTTCGTACGTCATATTTAATTTGTCAATTGTTCTAACTAAATTATTATACACGGACAACAATCGACGTATAGATGGCGCTCTTTTACCGACTATCTTGTCATTTTCAATAATTTGCCACGTCAACATCAATATACCTTCGTATGCCTTCAAATCACAATACTTATTCTTCGTTTCAAAGTGACCTGTCAGTCTTAAATTTAATATTTCGAATCTTCTCGCTACCATATTCAACTCAAAAATAAATCTCAAGATTTGAATATCCAAAAGAATACAGCATAAATGATAAGACCAATCATCGTACAAAGCGACTCCAATATGTACTGATAATTGCAACGTTCTATAGATCAAATACAAAACATGAATCAAAATCACGGACTTTACTATTCCTCGATTATGAGAAGTCTCGCAAAAATCGATTTTCTTGTCAACATCCAGCAGGATATTATATATTTTATAGGATGTCTTAGAACAGCATAATATGTTGTGAATGAAAATCATCAAAAAAGCTATAATTATCACAAATTGCGACAATGTATATGTAATTGCTAAAGATGAACTAACTATTCTAAACGATGTTCTTATATTTAAATATATGTAATATGAAAATATCAAAGATATTACAGAATAAAAACATATTCCGTATATTTTATATTTTTCACTTATATATTTGAGACCTGTATTATTCAAATCTATTTTTTTAGATCCAATTATTTCATAAAAAACATTTGTAAACTTTAAATATTGATATATGTTATCCTGTTTATCCATTGTTATTACATATTATTTAAGAATACGAAATCCAATGATATCAATACTGGGTTAATATAATTAATGTAAATTAAAAAAATCTAATTCAACTCAACTAAATCGATAATAATTAATTGAAGTGAATTTCTTACGCAGATGTTTTCAAACTTTGGTATAAGAACGCAATACGATTATTACACATTTTTTTTATAAATAAAATTAATAAATTGGTAAAATAACAATTATTTTATGTTGATTATTTTATTATTCTTTTCTATGTAATTTATCACATGGTAATCAGTTAAACATATTTTCATCGATTTAAATTACTTAATTATTCCAAATGTCATTTTTTTTCATATATAATAGAATTAAAAATATGAAATGACAATTTTGATTAAAATTTTATACACAATTCTACATATTTATTTTTAGTAAAAATATTGACATAATATTTTTTAAATATGTCTTATATAGAAATATATATTATTTATTAGTTGCTTCATTCATACCACGTTTTCTATAAAATACTATTGATACATAAACGATATAAAATATTGTTAATGAAAACACTTTGAAATTTTTTTATATTAAATAACTATTATAAGTAAAATAAAAAGAAATTGCGATTAAAAACCACTGCTTTACATCAAAACATTTATGAATATACATTGTAATAATAAACAGAGTTTTAGATTTAATAAATTAGATTTCTTCATTTTCAATATCATTAAAAAGTTTTACTTTAAAATTGAACAGCATGTAACAAAGATTAATATGTTTTATTGCAAATATAAGACCTGTATTATAAAAACTATTTTTATTTCATGTCAAAATGTGACAAATTAAGCCATTTGCTTTAATATAAACGAATAGCAAACTAAAGCAGTAGACAGACTGAATAAAAAAGAATAATTCAGCTGAAAAAAACATTTCGCTTTTATTGGCGTATTGTTACATTTCAAATTTTCAGCGAATTTTTGAAAATCTGAATATTTTGAATTTTCTGAAATGTAAAATAAACGATAAAAAATGTTTTTCACATCTGGATAGGATTTAATTGAAATAATTACCTATATTAGTACGTACAAAAATTTTAATAACAATATCAGAGGTTTTTTCTATTTGTAAATGTAATATTTCACATATAGAAGTTATTAAAACTGCTCTTATTAAATGATATAAAGTCCATGCGATGGTTCGCCATATTTCACGTGATCGCTGAAAATTTTTTAATTATTCTAAGGTATATTCTGAATTCGTCAAATTTTTGTAATAAAAATAAAAATAAATCAACATGTAATGCGTAATATTTACGTTGAAAATTTGAAATTCAATTTTAAAATTAGAGAAAAAAAACGAAAGACTTACTTTTTGATATGCAGTGATGAAATCATAATAAATTGCCAGACTTATATTTGAGAGCATTGCTGAGAAAAATACAATTGCCAAAAATAAAATCTGAAAACCAAATTTATATATATATATATATATATATATATATATATATATATATTGCATAATTTTCATTCTTATTTTATTTAAGAAATATTTACCATAAGTTCATATGACTTATTAAGTTTGTCAATAACTCTTATCAAATTATTATATACAGACAATAAATTATATATTGCTATTTTTTCTCGAAAAAATGTTTTATTTGTATCGATTTTGCACCACAAAGCAGACAGGAATCCTTCAAAAGTTTTTAAACTGTGACAGTTATTATCATTAGTATTGAAATAATCTATCAATCGTAAGTTAAGAACTTCAAATCTTCTCGCCACCATATCGATTTCAATCACGAATCTCAAGATTTGAAGGTCCAGCAATATACAACACAAATGATAACTCCAAGCATTATATGGAGAAATATGACAATTCAATATAATTTGAAATGTCTTGAAAATTAAATATAAGACATGAATAAAGATTATGTTTTTTAGTATTCCTCGATTTTGAATCGTTTTCTCAAAGTTTATTTTTTCATCAATATTCAAGAGTAATTTATATATTTTAACTGAAATCGATGAATTATATATTATATTGTGTGTAAAAGTTAGAAAAAATGTAATAAATAATATATATTGTGACAATGCAAACGTAATGAAAACTTTCGGATGATTTGTATATTTATTGATAGAAATATTCGTATTAGAATACGAAAAAGACAGAAGCATAATAGAAAATACAGAATTCAAACATATACTATAGAATTTATATTTCAAATTAGTCTCCTTTATACACTTTTTATTGAAATTAACATTTTTAGTGCCAATCAACTCATATAAATTATTAGTAAAACGCAAATATCGATATATATTGTTTTGACCGACCATTGTTTTCAAATTAACCAAATATAAATAATTGATTTCATTATAAGCATTTCAATCAAATTACGAAAAAAAATTAATATAATTAAATCAATATTGTTTTGTATGACTCATATTCAAATGAAAATTAATTATAGTAAGAGTTCATTAATCATAAGTCATATTAAATAAATAAATTATGATCTAAATAATAACTATAACTCAATTAATAAAATAATTAAGAAATCAACTTGTTATTTTTATTACAAAAAAAAATGATATTACTTTCTATCTATCATAAGATTTTTGAGATTTAAGGATGAAAGAAAATTTAAACGATTTGTTTTAAAATAAATATAAAAGAAATCAAAGTTACGAGTAAACTGAAAACGAAAGTGTAATCTAATTGAAAGAAACATTTTGCTTTTATTGCTGCACCACCATATCTTAAAATCCTAGCAAATTTGTACAAATCCAGATATTTTGGATTTTCTGAAATGAAATTAATTTAAAAAATAATAATTTATTAAAAAAACTATAAGTTACTATATTTCTATATATATTATTATATATAAATCGTTGGAAAATCCCTTAAATTTTGAAGTTATTGTATTACTCACCTACACGAACGTGTATAAATAATTTAGTGACTATTTTGGATGTTTTATTAATCTGTAAATGCAATATTTCACATATAGATGTAATGGAAGCAACTCTTGTCATATGATATAATGTCCACAATGTTAATGACAATGCTTCAAAAGATTTCTGGAAATGTAAAATAATTTTATTTTTCAACATTATCGCTTTTTATTATATCAACTTATTAGTGATAAAAATATTTTGAAAGGGTATAGCACAAGATACTATACTCAATAATATAATATAATAGATAATTAAATGAAAAATTTAAGATGCAAAAATTACTTCGTGAAAATTATTAATCAAATCGTGATATATAGTTTGACTTATGTTAGTGAGTGATGCGGTAAAAATTACAACAGCTAATAGTAAAATCTGAAAAATATCACTATTGTAATTATAAATATAATTAATAATTGTAATAAAAATCAAACGATTTACCATAAATTCGTAAGTTGAATTTAATTTGTTAACTACTCTTATAAGACAGTTATAAATCGATAATAAATCGCTTACGGACAACCTTTTGTTATAAAGTTTTCTATCATTTTTTATAATATGCCACATTGAGTCGAAAAAACCTTCAAATATATTTAAATCATAACGAATTTTATCTTGGTCTTCAAAATGATCAATCAATAGAAGATTCAATGCTTCAAATCTTCTTGCCACTGAATTTATTTCGAATATGAATCTCAAAATTTGAAAATCAAGAAGAATACAGCATAAATGATAATGCCATTCTCCAACAGTTGTTTTTTTTGAATTTTCTATTATATGTCCTATTTTAACTGTTAAATACAGAATATGAACAAAAACAACTGATTTGATTACATCTGTTTCTTGCTTTGTCTTGTAACACAATTTAATCTTTTCATCAATTTCCAATAGGATATTATATATTTTATAAGTTAATTTGGAATTGCAACAAATATTCTGGATAAATATGATAAAAAATGCTCCGAATAACGTATATTGAGATAACGTATATGTTAATGTTACATTATAATTGGTTATTATTGAAACGTTATATACATTTGAAATTGTAATATTCAAAAATATCAGAGATATTATTGAGTTGAAAATTACACCATAAATTTTATATACCAAACTAATCTCTTTTATGTGATTTTCAATAACATTAACTCTTTTAGAACCTACAAGCCCGTAAATAATATTTGTGAATTTTAAATATTGGTATAAGTTAGATTTTTGTTGCATTTTTTTAACTATTCAGAAACATTGGGAAACTAATTGAATATAAATTTTATATTATTTTTCAAATGTATTTCAGTTTATCTCTGTAATATATTAATTTGAAGAAAATATTTATGGTTTCAATTAATTACAAATTGAGTGCTTTCAAAATAAGTAATATTTTATTAAGTAAAAATAAATATATCGCAATGAAATTATTTTTCATTAATGATGATAAAACAAAAAATTAATTAAACAGAATTAATATAACGTATTTTTCAAAATGGCAATTACTAATAATTGATTATATAATAAATATGAACAACTATCATCGATACTAATGTAAAATTGCCATTAAAATCATGTTATAAATGTAAACAATTTAGATTTTTTATTGTTTGACTTTGAAAAAAAAATAACTGGACCGTTTAAAGTTTTATTTAAAAATGATTTTTAATTCAACATTTCTACAAATAATATAATTCAATGAAGAAAAAATAACTAAGACATTTGCATTAAAATTATTGTATATGAAGCGAAAGCAGCGAGTAAAGTGAATATTAAACTGTAATCTAATTGAAAGAAACATCTCGCTTTAATTATTGCACTATTATGTGCTAAATTTTCTGAAAATTTATACAATGCCGTAAATTTTCGATTTTCTGAAATGAAAATATTTCGAAATGAATGAAAAATGTAGAATTAAATTTTGGAAAATCGTAACTGATATTTAAAAATAGCTACCTATTCGAATATGAGTAAATAATTTAGTTATGATTATTGAAGTTTTTTCAATTTGTAAATGTAATATTTCACCCATAGATGTAACTAAAGCAATTCGCATTATGTGATATAAAGTCCATGTGATAATTCGCCACGCATTTTGGGGCTCCTGTAAATAATATACTTCTTAAAAATAAACTGAAATATCAGTGAATAAAGTAAACAGATGAAATTTAACATAAAAGTTTATAATGAAATCATGATTTACTTACTTCAAAATAATAATTGATAATATCGAAATATATCGATTGACTTATATTGGTAAGTGTTGCCGAAAAAACAACAATCGTCAAGAATAATATCTGAAAATAAAATGTAATCAAGTCAATTAAAAAACAATGGCGACAAACCAATCTGGATATTTATTATTATGAAAGATATAATTCTTAATATAAAAAAGTGTTTCATTATAAATTTACCATAAATTCATATGAAGAATTTAACTTATCAACGGTTCGTCTCAAATTATTGTAGACTGATAACAAATTATATATAGACTGTCTTTTTTTCAGAAATTTTCTATCAATTTTAATAATGCGCCATATAAAAGCCAGAAAACCTTCGAATGCTTTGACATCGTAAGAATCTCTATTATTGTTATTAAAATGATCTATCAATCTAAAATTCAACACTTCGAATCGTCTGGCGATCATGTTCACTTCGAAGACGAATCTCAAAATTTGAAGATCCAGTAGAATGCAGCATGCGTGATAAGACCATTCAGTGATCGGAGATATTAGAGCGTTCATCATTATTTGACAAATTTTATATAAAAAATACAATATATGAACAAGAACAACGGATTTTACTACTCCTTGATTTTGAAGCGTTTCGCAAAAAATAATTTTTTCATCAATATTCAACAGAATATTATACAATTTTAATGATAACTTGGAATTATATAATATGTTATGATTAAAAATAGTGAAAAAAGCTATAAATAATACATATTGTGATAATGCATAAGTTATTGTCATTGATGGTGTGCTTTTTATTGAAACGACATTTATATTAGAAATCGTATTAATTAAAAATATCAAAGATATTATAGATATAAAACTTATAGCATATACTTTATAAGATTTACTAGTCTCCTTTAAATAGTATTTATCAACATTGATTTTCTTAGAACCAATAATCCCATATAAAATATTTGTAAATTGCAAATATTGATACACATTGTCTCTTTTATCCATTTCTTACCTTACTATACATAAAATAATAATCACTCAAATCGTACTTAATGTAATTATATAGTGAAAATTATCACATTTCTATTAATATAGAAAATTAATGAATATCGATCATCATGACCAATCATCTGTTGCCAGTAATTTCACGTTGACCTTCATTCATTATCATAATCAATTATTTGAAAAAAATGAAATTAAAAATTATATTTGGTCAATATAAAATGAGGATACAGATTTTTGATTTATTTATTGTATTGTCCTACTTTTTAAATAAAATATAATAGATATGATTTTTTCAACATTTTTTTACATTATGGTAATATTTTATACTCCATATTCTCCGAAATGTTTTAACTATAAATTTATGATATTTTTTATAAATCTTAAATAACATGGTCTTAAATAATAAAATTATTGAGATGAAAAATATAATATTTATGTTAGATAGTAATATCAAACAGTTTATAATAATTGTCAAACAACTTAAAAAAAATATTCAATATATAAATAATGTTTATTTCAAACAGTTTAAAATCATTTTTAATATTTTATACAAAATTGTCTCTTATGTCTCTCATGTCAAAATTGTCTCTTATGTCAAAATTGTCTCTCTAAACCAAAAAAATAATAAAATTGCATTTTAAAGTCCAAATTCTTAAACGAATATAGCCTGTAAATCTTTTTTCTTTGCAATTAGATTTTTTTTTAAATAATAAATGACAATTTTTATCCATGAAAATATTTTTTCTAATTCAAGTTAATTGTATCAATATAATAGAATAAGAAGTTACAACAGAAAGTAAAGTAAAAATAAGACTATAATCCAACTGGAAAAAACATTTGGATTTAATAAATGGGGTATTGCTTCTCAAATTGGTTGAAAATTTATATAAAGTTGAAAACTTTGAATTTCCTGAAACAAAAAATTCATTTTCATACCTTAAAAATTAATTTTCATAAGTTAAATTATCAACTATATTTTAATATAATATATTGAACATTTTTTAAATTGTAATAATTACCTATACGTATATGAGTAAATAATTTAGTTACTATTATTGAGGTTCTTTCAATTTGTAAATGCAATATTTCGCATATGGTAGTAACTGAAATAATTCGCATCGTGTGATATAATGTCCACGTGACAATTCGCCACAAGTTTTGATATTGCTAAAATTATTAAATAAATATATATTTATTTTTAAATTGTTATCCAAATAATAATTTTTAAGATCAAACATATTTAATTATTTAATTGATGTTAAAAATAATTATTTATTATCTGCTTACTTCATGATATGTATTTAATAAATCATAATATATTATTTGACTGATATTAGTGAGAAATGCTGAAAAAATTACAATCACCAAAAATAGTACCTGAAAAAAATTCAAATTATTTAATTAATTACTATTGAATTATTTATATACATATATATGATTATACATGTTAGTGAAAAATTAGTTATTTTAAAAGAAAATCATCATAATATGTGCGTATTTTTGAAGATAAATTATTATTTTTTAATGTATTATCTATATATGATAGTGAAAAATTTTGTCTGACTGTCTTTAACTATTTTAATTTTAATAAATACTGTAAATGACAGATGTATAATTTTTAATATACATAAATATATATATATATATATATATATATATATATATATATATATTATTTTATTTCATATTATTAGTTTTAGATTAAAATAAATTCTGATAGTCATTTTTCACTAATATATGTTTATTAGATGTACCAAAAATTCATAAGAAGAATTTAGTTTATCAACAGCTCGTTTTAAATTATTGTACGCTGATAATAATTTATATAAAGACAACTTTTTTCCATAAAATTTTTCATTTCCTTTACTGATATGCCATACAGATTCTAGAAAACTTTCAAAATATTTCAACTCGTAAAATTTCTTGTGTTCGTTATCGAAATGACAAATCAATCGAATATTAAGCACTTCAAATCGTCTAGCTATCAAATTCACCTCGGAGATAAATCTTAAGATGTAAAGATCCAAAAGGATGCAACACGTATGATAAGACCATTCACTAATCGGAGACAATAGATTATTTAGCATTATTTGACAAGTTTTATACATTGCATAGAAAATATGCAACAATACAACCGATTCTATAATTCCTTTATTTTGAATGGTTTCGCAAAAATCTATTTTACCATCCACATCCAACAAGATATGGTACATTTTAGCTGATATATTAGAATTAAATATTATATTAGAAATAAATATTGTTATATAAGCAATGAATAATACAAACTGTGACAGTGCATAAGTTAATGATATGGATGAACTGAATGTCTTGGAAACATAACACACATTGGTAATTGTAATATTTAGAAATATCGCAGCTATTATAGAATTGAAACATATTCCATACACTTTATATTTCATACTTGTTTCTTTTATATCATTTTTATTAATAATGATTCTTTTTGATCCAACTATTGTATTCAAAATATTTGAAAATCGCAAATATTGATTTAAGCTGTTCTCTTCTTCCATTTTCATTCTTTCACTTCATAAATATGAATAAAATTATTACAGTAATATTCAATCTATTTAATGATTTTGTATTACTATGTTGATTCATGAATTGATTTGTCCTTCGATAGTTATTGTTTAATATTACATACGCTTTCTAATATATTATTATATATCGATTTTTAATCAATATATATTTACATATTACCATTAAAGTTTAAAAGTTTTTATGGTTCGAATTCCTTGGATATTCTACAAAATGCCTGATTTTTAAGAATAAAATATGTTATCTATAATGCGAATAATAATACGCATAATCATATAATCTTCATAATAAAAATTAAAAGACATATTTTTATTTTATTGATTCTCAATGAAATTTATAAAAAATATTACATGGATATATTTGAGAAAAAAATATTTTTGCAACTTTCCTTTGTACCTTTATTTACTTGATCAGTTTCAAAACTATTCAAATATATGTGAATAATATAGATATATAATTTTTAATGACTAATTTTAACTAAGAATTCTGAAAAAAAATATCGTTGACAATCAAGTAAAAGTAAATTCAAGTCATTTGTTTCAAAATAATTATATATGATATTAATGAAGCGAGTAAACTAAAAATGAAGCTGAAATTGAGCTGAAAGAAACGTCTCGTTTTAATAACTGTATTATTACAATTTAAATTAGTATATTTATTAATAAAATAATCCAATTAAAATATTACTGTTGTAGTAGTTAGTAGATAAATATTATGTAATATATTTTTTTACTTTTCTATAATTAAATAATACACATGATTGTAAACAATATTTTATTCTTAAATATTAAATATACAATGACCACTTATATATTTTTAAATAATTTATATATGGTAATTTAACCAAAAAAAATCAAACTATAGTTTATAACTAGCACAGACTGGACAGTTAAAATTTAAATCATACTTTTTAAAACAAGACTGTATGTAATTAACCACACACAAATGGAAAATATAAAACTGTTATCTAGTATAAATAAATTTTTTGTACTTATTCTAACACTTTTATGTTGTAAAATTTTTGAAAATTTTTCCAAAATTTTATATTCGGTATTATCTGAAATTTTTTTTCAATTTTCATTTTTAAAATAAAATTTACTTTATTTTTTTTCTTATTACCTATTGTTGAATATGAAAACAGCTTGCTAACAAAAACAGTTATTTTATTTAACTGATTATAAAGGATTTCACAAAACGTGACCACGACACCCAGTCGAAACACATGATACATAATCCATAATAAAATATTAATTTTTCTGTAATCATCCTAAAAATAAAATATATAATATTTTAAAAAATATAAATTTTATAATATATATATATATATATATATATATATATATATATATATATATATATATATATATACGTGTGTTGTTTGTGTATTTGTTTAGTAAACTAGGGGATAAAGTACATGGTTATGTTTTAACAATATTTGTTCTGCATATAATGATTTACATCAACAAAATAGTTGAAAGTTCCATACTTACATATTGTTTATTGAGAAAATCGAAAACTATTATTGGATTTATATTTGATAATTCGCAACAAACTATTACAATTCCAAATAATAGCATCTAACAAATATAATTTAATTAATATTATTGAAATTTCTTATTATATGATTGCATTATTTCACTATCAAATATTTTATACTTGCCTCAAGTTGATAGCATTTATTAAATCTATCAACAGTCTGCACCAGTTTGTTATATGCTGATAGCAGGTTCTTATGATTGACATTCATAGATTTCAACGTATTTTTTATACGTCTCAGACGCTCCACAACGCCATCTTGTACATCAACGTCACAACAAATATTATTATTGCCAAAACGATATCTCAACACTTCAAATCTCCGACTGAGAGAGTTTATTTCAAAAACGAATCTTATTAAATACATATCTATTATGGTACAACATATATGATAATTCCAATAAATTACACGTGCCCATTGTGTGCTTATAGTTAAATGAAAAACTCTAAAGATAATATATGGTATATATAAAAAGAATACAAAAATGCGACCTCTCTTATTATGCGGAGTATTTTCAAAATCGATTATTGAATCCACTTCATGTATTAAAATGTGAAATTTATTCATTGTACGTTTGGAAAATAGTATTCCATTCAATAATGATGAGACGAATAAAAGCATTGAAGATATTTGCGATAGATTGTAAGTACATTTTATGGAATATACGTTGTTCGTTATTATAGTTCGATTATTGATTATGGTTTGATCGACTAATTTGTATGAGAAATATATTGAAAATAATACCACATATATTTTATATATATTTCCAACAGTGGAAATGCGATTTTGGCGAATGACCACTTTTTTTAAACCGATAATTTTGTAAATAATATTTGAATATCTGGTGAAATCTCTCAGATCGTTATATTCCATTTTATTGAAAAAAGTTGTCAATATTGTAGTTGATATTGAATATTAACTAAAAATAATCAACAAATTAAAATAGTTGTTATCGGTATTTATAATTAAAAATCTTCATTGTTAAACCATTCAACGAAATGGTCGATTTTCATTAAAAATAATTAATTTATTCAATTAAGAAAATTTATTTGCAAGTATTTGATTACATATTTATTTTTTATGTTAAAACATCGAAATTTGTCAAAAACATCACTTTTTAATAAATTAACTTATTTCGATGACTTATCTCCAAAGTATCATATATTAATGATTTGTAAAATTAATCATATTCACTTTAACTATGGAATCAAATAAAGTCATTATTAGATCTAAATACTTAATAGGATATTCCAATAAGATTCTTATTTTGTTTCAGATAAGAAATATTCATTATATCAGTACTTTTATTTTAAATGTTGAATAAATACATGCTATGGTTGAAGTTGTTGAAATTGTTGTTTTATTCTTGTTTAAAATTTTATTTTTCATTCTTTAATATTATTTATAATATGAAAATATAGTTTCCATAACGAATTAATTTAATTAATAATAAAGCAAGCTTTTTAAAACAAAAGTATATGCAATTAACCATGTTAATATGGAAAAAATGAAACTGTTATCTAGTATGAATAAATCTTTGGTTTTTATTCTTATATTTTTATGTTGTATGATTTTAGAAAATTTTTCCAAAATTATATAATTTGCATCATCTGAAAAAAAAATTCATGTCATAATTTTTTTCTTTTTTAATATTGAATTAACTTTATTTTTATTACCTATAGTTGAAGATAAAAATAGTTTGCTAACTACAACAGTTATTTTGTCGACATGATAATGAAAAATCTCACAAAATGTAACAACAGTAACTAATCGAAATATATGATATGAAATCCATAGGAAAATATTAATTGTAATATAATTATTCTGTAAATAAAATATTTAAAAAAATTAATATATCTAAATAAAAATAAAATATGTAATGAACATTTTAAAAGTTTTACACTTACATATCGTTTATTAATAAGATCAAATGCTAGTATTGGATTTATGTTTGAAAGCTCACAACAAAATACTGTAATTCCCAGTAAAAGAATCTGATGAATATAAATTAAATGAGTAATTCATATCTAAATTGTTATGAATATAATCGATTGATAATGAAATGTATAAATTTTATAAGTTTGACATTACTTAAACTTGTAATCCTTACTCAGAACAAATATACTAATTACCTTTACATTCTAAAATATTTCTAAAAAACATAAATAAAATAAAGCCTCGACGTTCTATAAATACTATATAGATTATTTGCGAGAGCTGCATCAAATTAAAAAAGAATTTTACTACTATAAGTTAAAACCAATTTCATTTTACTAAAAAAAAAAAACTATAATACAAATAAACATCTTTACATCGTACTTACTCCAAATTGATAGAATTTGTTGAATTTATCTACAATTTGCACTAACTTGTTATACGCTGATAATAAGTTGTCATAATTTACTTTCACTGGTTTCATTTTAATTTTTATTCGCCTTAAACGTTGAAGAGTTCCATCTTGTAAATCAACATCATGACTAATATTTTTATTACCAAAACGATATTGTAAAACTTCAAATCTTCGACTTAAAAAGTTAATCTCGAAAACAAACTTTATCAAATACATATCAATAATAGTACAGCACGTATGATAAATAAAGTAAGCAATACCTCCCCATTTTGTGCTGAAAACGAAAAGGATTGATCTGAAGATAATGTATAGTCCATATGAGAAAAATATAAAAATACGACCTCTCATATTGTGAGGAGTATTTTCAAAGTCAATTATTGTATCCACTTCATATATTAAAGTATAAATTTTTTTCACAGTGCATTTGGAAAATAGTATTCCATTAAATAATGAAGAAATGAATAAAAGTAATGATGATGTTTGTGATAGAATAAAAGTCAATTTTAAGGACTTCACATTGTTCGTTGTGATAATATAATTATTGATTATTGTCTGAGAGATCAATTTGTATGAGAAATATATGGTAAATAATATAACGTATATTCTATATATTTTTCCAACGGCGAAAATACGATTTTGACGAACTACCATTTTTTTTAATCCAATAATACCGTAAATAATATTCGAATATCTGGTAAAGTCTCTTAAATCATTATGTTTCATTTTAATGAATAATTTAATAATACTTTAAATGATATTGAATGTTCTCGGATTATTAGTAATAATTATGACTTGTTTTTATATGATTATATAAAGTCTTAGATTTTAATCATTCATTGAATCGGTCGATTTACATCATAAGTGATTAATTTATTTCAATTAAAAAAATGATGTACAAATATTTATCGATATATATATAATGTATTAATATAATTTGATATAGCAATTGCGATATTATATTACACGATTTATCTGTAATATAATATCTAGTAACTATTTTATTATTTATGAACTTAAAACAAAATGGTTGAAAGTTCCATAATTACATATTACCTTTTGTTAATTTATAAACTTTCAAAATTTTCCTATTACAATCGCGAAAAAAAATCTTAACTTTGAGGGCGCGCAAAAACCGTTCCAGGGGGGTCAAACGGGCGCCACTTCTGGATCGTATAGAGAAAATCCTGTTCTTTATGATGTATAAAATAAAAATAGCCGATTATTGATAGATTTCGAAATATTTATCGCGAACTCCAAAAGCACTTTTTTTGCTAACGCGACATCTCCTACTTTGAGGGCTTCGTTAGAAAAAAATAACACAATTACGCAAATTATGAATAGAACATTTTTAATGTAGAATTTTAAGAGGAATATTTCTTTTATAAACATCTCTTTAGTCCGAGTGATAATTTTTGAGATATAAGCGAAAAACTGAAGAAAAGTTAAATATTGAGAGGTTTTCGGTAAATGTGGGAGGAAGCTCCCTCTAAAGAGGATATTGCTTTTCGGATTCTTATTTGTTTTAAAATTATTTATATATTTACAAAAAAAAATTTTACACTCTCGCTTTTTTTGTTCCCGAAAAATGCATTTGATTGTCGGAGTGACGTAAAAAAACGTCGGATCGAGTTCGGGAAATTTGTAATTTTAAGAAAACTGAAACAATTAATATAAAATATAATAACTGATTATAATAGAAGAGGATATGCTCTACAACTTTTTTCCTTTTCGATACCCCCGTAAAATTGATCCGTTTTGAGATAATCGTCGGTAAAATCGCGCGACGAGAATTTTTGGTCGAGAGGTCCATTTTAGGCCTATTTTCGAGCGCTTTTTACGAGAAACTGATAACAATTACGCAAATAATGAATCGAACATTTTAACTGTAGAATTTAATGAGGAATAATTTATTCATCGGCACTTTTTCAATCCGAATTATAGTTTTGGAGAAAAATCCTAAAAACTAAAAAACGGTCAAATTTTGGGAGGTTTTTCGTGAATTTCGGAGGGAAGCTCCCTCTCTACAGGGTGCAACTTTTCAGCATTTATTAACCTCGTTGTCTAGTATACATTTCCGTAAAAAAACTCTGCCCTCTCGACATTCTTCCAAAAATATCTTATTTGACCGTACTATAAATACTGAGCTCAGGTAATTGAACCTCATTGTTTTCTTTAGAAGGTCGACATTCGCGGTTACTGATCCGTTTGTTAACTCGCCAGTTTGATAACAGTATATGGTGCAATACATTCTCAAGTCATCGCAATAATTTTTCATCTCAGATTATCCTTTCTCAACGTTACACATTTCATTTTTTTTCATCTCGTCGTATATCATCAATATTACCTCACGTATTATATTCCAGATAATATTTATAATATAATAATTTTAAATAAGCCTAATCCTTTTTTCTTTGATTGCCTAACACATTTTATTTTAATAATGTTCAATTTTTATAAATATGTTTTATTAATTTATTTCTTAAAATTTATATAAAAAATGTAATACAATTGGTGGTTGAAGAAAAATAAGCCTGATCCATTTTTCTTTGATTACCTAAAGTATTATATTTTAGTAGTGTGTATTAAATTTCTATCAATATGTATATCATGTTCTGATGTTTTTGATTAGTATAATGATGTTACTTATTTTTTCATTAGGTTATGGCGGTTACTTATAGCGTTAGAACCAAAACGGTCGGATCAAACTTAAAATCAAGCGAGCTTACTAGCTCGCCCTTCTTTTTCTCCCGGACTTTCTTACAGTTCGCATGGTGCATTAAATGGCTAGCCATAGCACCTAATCCACGAGGCTTCACGAAGTCTCTGTCTACGTGGACCTCAAACATTACTTTTTATTCATTACTTTGCTCGGTGATGGCTCGCGAAGTCTGCTGTGAATTGCAATACTATACCCAGCCAACAAAAATCTGTATGCGACTCTAACGGACTATGTCATTAGTGCGATTCAAATCGTTTTAATGGACTGCTCTGTGATTGGTTCAAAGATCTCGGTGGCAACTTAAAAGGGCTGGCTCGAAGGTCTCGCATTAAAGCAAGTTACTCATGAGAGTTCAATTGAAGGTTTTTAGAATGTTTTTGTAATTTCATAATAATCAAAAGACAGTGCTTAACCGTTATATAATAAAAATCTTGAATAGCAAATCACTATTCAGTTATGTATAAACAAGATGTTTACGACTTTAGAGGTTAACAGCTGTCATTTGTGAACAATATTTGTGTCTGTTAACGGTTGAAACTGTGCAGTTAATGTGGATTGGTATGTCGTATTTTTATCTTCAACCAATTGTCGGAAATGTTCAATTGCACGTGCTGAAAGATTGTGTCTGCCGACGATTTGACCACTTGCAAAAACTGTACAATGGTGAGCCAACCTCGTTCTGTGAATATGTCATAGAAGGTAGCGTTTTCGATAATATCGGTCACTTTGTACTTGGTTCATTAATACGTGCGTCCAATGAAAAATCACTTTTAGACGTGGTAAATCGTGCAGAAGAAAAACTTTTTATTAAAAGATTGAACACCGCCACTATCAA
The DNA here is from genome assembly GCA_024500535.1 of Leptonema lineaticorne. Lineage (NCBI taxonomy): Eukaryota > Metazoa > Arthropoda > Insecta > Trichoptera > Hydropsychidae > Leptonema > Leptonema lineaticorne. The sequence goes on along the minus strand of JANIJI010000004.1, from coordinate 11,863,564 downwards.
CGACATTAGATTGTTGTGTAAAACAATACTGAAAAACTTAAAAAATATAAATTTGCACATACCGGCGCTTTCTAAGGTCTGTAGACCGTTATTAATCAAACATATCGCTGAACATGTTTTTGGCAAAGATCACAAAGTTAGTTGTAATAATTACAATATTTATGTTAATTTTCTGCACTGTTTACCTTTTATATCTGGAAGATTAGTTGAAATTAAAAAGGGTCAAGCTTGTATTCCATGTGGGTTATGGAAACGCTTCATGATCATTCTTTTCAATATGAATTTACATTGCAAATTTGAGAATCTTAGTTCAAATATTGATTTAAAATTCGATCCAAGGTGGCAAGAAATATTAATTACAATAATTAATAGTTCTTTCGTTAGTAGTATTCAAAGAAAATTAACGTTATTGAAACATAACGACGTTGATAATGAAATTGTTCTTTTTCCATTGTGTATGAAAAACTTGCACAATGTTCTCCGTACAAACCATCGTCTGAGCCATGACGATCGATTTCGATATAGTTTATTTTTAAAAGATGTTGGTTTGTCATTGCCAGAAGCAATTCATTTCTGGCAGAAGGAATATTCCAAACCTTGTATTCAAAGTTCTTGTTCTCATACTTGGCATAAAGATGAAAAGAAATATGTCTACAGTTTGAGGCATCTTTACGGTCTCGAAGGTGGCCGTAAGAATTATCATATGTCCACGTGTTCCACGATTCAAAAGCGATCTTGTTCCAGTGGATGCGCTTTTAAACATTTTGATGATGATTATTTGAAGAAAGTGGTTCATACTAAAATTTTAACCAGAAATAATTGGAATGTTATGAATTTAAAACGAAAATCAGGTTTATATAGTGAAGCTTGCCTATATTACAGAAATATTATTTTAACAAATTTATCACAAGATTTTGTAAATTCGCCGACAATAAATATGATTTTTTCTCCAGTAGAATATTATTTGGATTCCAAACAACTATTACAATTATAGATAATATTTATAAATACTGTTGTTTAATTTATTTAAAATTATTTTTTCGTTATTTTATATTATGTTAATTATACATATTTTTTTTTTAGTCTTTTTTGATAAGAAATTGTTTTTATGACTTATTTATATTTCTCAATTAAGGTATCTTGAATATTAAATTTCTTTTTCATAATTTAATATTTATCCCAAAACTATGTTTTTACGAATTTGATGTGTCTTATATTAAAAAATAATTGATAATAGTTATGTATTTGTATAATATTTATTGGTAAAATCTGTGATATTTTGACTGATTTTTTAAAATAAAATAGTTTTAAATTTTTACAGTTTCTTTATTTTATCTCATAAAATATACAATAAAATAAATTATAACTAAAAATATATGACTTCATAAAATAAATAATATTATTAGTATTTTTTTACAATTCAAGACTCAATTGCTGGAATGTGGTTTTCTGAGTTTTTTATGCTTTCCCTTGGTCGTCTAGGTAATGTGAAAGACAAAGCTGCAGAAACTAAAAAATCATTTTAAACTGTAAGTATTTATTTTAAATAATATTTAAAATAATTTGATTTTGTAAATATTTATAATTAAATGAAATTTATATTTCTTAATAATAAAAATATGTAATATTACTCACGATATATAAGTACTGTAAATAAAATAAAACTCATCGGACACATTGTGTGTATTAAATATCCTATTATATTTGTGCCAAAAACTGAACCGACCCTGCCTATCATGAGTGTTAAGCACACAGCCATGGCTCTGAAATTTGTTTGGTGTTTAGTTGAATGCTTAATAAGAATATATATATATATATATATATATATATATATATATATATATATATATATATATATATATATATATATATATATATATATATATATATATATATATATATATATATATATATATATATATATATATATATATGAATGAATTCAGAATATAAGGACAAGAAATACCTATAATCCGTAGGAAATACTTCTATCACAAAAGCGTTAATAATACCGATACAAGCACCGCTCACTTGCAATGAGGCGAATACGATGATGGCGAATAAACTATTTGTTATCCAATGAATAACTAATGTGCACGTTGCGGAAATTGTGAAAAGTACAATGAGTATATATTTTTTTATATTTCTTTTCAACAAAAATGCTGAACTAACTGTAGCAATTGTAACAAAGCAAGAAAGTAAGATTGTTATTGGAAAAGTTTTCGAATTTAAAGAATCATCGCACGTTGAAATTTGAAGAGTATCCTAAAAAATAATTTCAATATTAGATTTTATTTAAGTTGTTTATCAAAAACACAGTAATTAAAATAAAAATTGCGTATTAAGTTAAAAGATAATCAATTGTACTGAATTTTAAACACAAATATTGTAAATTTACATACATTATCATGAGAAGTATTTGGGAGATTGCTTCTATTTAATATCCCACAGATATTAGTGGGTAGATTTGAATCGTCATTGAGTATCCTGTTGACGACATCGGGAAACCAAATGTAAAATCCATTTACACTAAAATATTACAGTAAATAAATAGAGATAAAGATATTAAATGGTATTTAATATTGGAAAATACTTTGTTATTAAAAATTATTTGTAACTGAAAATATTTTGTTAAATCTATATATAATAAATTAATACTAAAAAATATATTTAGTATAATTTTACTCAAATAATATATAATTTAATTAAATATGAAATTCATATATTAGTTTGTGTTTAAAAACAAAACTAAAGAATAAAAATTATGAATTTCTATTTTATAAAATAATATAGTTTGATAAAATCATACATTAATTAAAATATGAAAATAATTTTTAAACGTTACAGTGAAAATGTGGAAAATTGTAGAAAACAACACGTGATTGTGTATCGAAGATAAGGAGTCTTAAATAATGGTACTGTTTGACACCAAATATCTTTTATAATTGAGCGTTTCGTTAATTCAGTTTTTCTATCATTTTCATTTTGAAGCTGCATTACCTGTAAATATAATCATTTTAAAACATGAGTTTTATTTTTAATAAAACAATAATTAGTTATAATTACGAACTGGATAGTTTTCAGTTGGTTTTCCTGTATTTAATTTATATATATTTTTAAGAATTTCTAATGCTTCCGCCGTTTTACCTTTGTTAAAAAGATATTTTGGACTTTCAGGAAAATATATAAATAATAGAGAACATATTCCAAAAGGTAACGCAAAAACGGCTATCAGCAACCTCCATGGTCTATATATATATGATAATAATACTATGTGTACACGAAAATTTAATGGTAAAAACGCCCAAGCTAGCACTGAAACATCAAAGTAATGTTATTAATATTTTTAATATATACATTATAAATACCATAATAGGAGTTCTTGTATCATTTAATTTTATAGCAGAAATAGAAATAAAGCTCTGCTATTCTGTTTACTTATATCGATCAGTATGTCATATTTAACGTTCATACCGTTGGTCATATTAATCAAAACTAATTTACATAATATTAAATGATATAAATAACGTATATTTAATTTGGAAACTTAATTTACATACACGGAACAACAGCAATTCCAATTGCTATAAATGAATTGCCAAGAGTTAATAAAACATCTCTGTAATGTATTGGACATAATTCGCCTAAATATGTGTAAGTGATAGATGATGGTGCTGATATGCTGAAATTGTAAATTTTAACTATGTTTATTTTATTTTAATTTATTTGTTTTTTGATTAAAAACGTTACCACATAGAGTTTTCATTTCATAAATTGCATTTAATTATTTGACGTCATTAGAATATTATTCAACATTCGCACATATAATATTACATTTTGTTTTGAAAACGATTTTACTATTAAGATAATACTTTTATAAGATGCGCAAATGAAATCATATAACAAAATATAATATTTTCATCATTCCATAAATTATTACTAAAAGTTAAAACATAAATAATATTTATCCATTTTTGTAGAAGTCATCTTCAATAGAGACAAAGAATTAAAAATTTATGGAGGAAAATATAGAATTTGTTTTTAATAACACTAATTTTGATTCTATTATATATATATATATATATATATATATATATATATATATATATATATATATATATATATATATATATATATATATAAGATCATAATTATGATTATTATTGAATATAAATATAGTATTGTATTAGTTATTTTTTTAGTTATATTATATGTAAAATATTTTTTTTTCATTACATACGCTTACAATATGCTAGATATAAATCTTAAAGCAGCAAATGTAATTAAATCAGGAGAAAAACTTGAAAGTATTGAACAAAAACAACTAATAGCCATAGAAAAAACTAAAATTTTTTTTCTTCCTCGAGTATCAGCCAAATAGCCCCAAGTGTGAGACGTTAATATTATGCCTTAAAAATAAATATGACGATTTAATTAATATAGAAATATTAAGAGACGTTCAATGGTCAAATCAATAAAATGTATAGGTGCATTAAAATATTCTTACCTATGAAAGGTATCGCAGCCAACCATCCTTTTTGTGTCAATGATAATTCCAAATCACATTGACAGGCTGGTATTATATAACTAAATCCTAATGTTTCCAATATCATTCCTAGTAAAATTGTGCCAACGAAAAGTAGCAAAAATATATTAAATTTTCCAAAACCTAAAGATTTTATTAAGCCATTATATTATATATGGATTGTTAAGCAAATTTCAATGAGAAATTGTTCAAACGATAAATATAATGAAAACATTTGAAAAATATATGTTATGTACTAATAATGAATTGTGGTTATTATAAAAAAAAAATATTATTCATACCTGTTAAAACCATGGCCTCATCCAATGATACGTGTGAAGTATTTGGATTGCTTTCAGCGACATTTTCACTGATCGTAGGAATATGGCTGATTGATGCCATACTGTCGAAATCAGAATGCGGACACATCCTATTAATATTACCTTATTTCTAACTAATTTGTTTCGTTCGCGTTCTATTATCTTTTTTTCCAGTGTTTACACTGTCATGTTTTTATGTTTACCATTATTTCAGTATATACGATACTATATAAATAAATTGTGTGAGGTTTATTATAAACTCTGAAAAGCGTTTGATTTTCACTTGTTGATAACGTGAAGTATGATTTTTGCACGTTGTTGTAAAACAGGGGTTTTGAAAATTTATTACTGTTTAATTAACGAAAAATTTAATATGATTGTTAAACACATAATTCAATAAATACAATAGTTTAAATAAGTATTATATTTAAAATAATTTATAGTTTATGATAAGGATCGGTTAATAAAATTTGACTTAGTTTTAAAATTTTGTGTTATAAATTTAAAATAAAAATTATTTACTTTGACATGTGTTTAATCATATTAAATATATGTAATGAATAGCATAATATTATTAAAATAGACAAATTTTGGTAAAGTTTTTTTCAATATTTATTTTATTTATAAAAAAAACATTTCAAAACCCTTATACAAACTTTTTTAACTATGATAATTATTACCTTGTCAATTATTAAATTTGTTTCTCATAGAATATAATCGCAGTTTCTTAAATTTATATATATATATATATATATATATATATATATATATATATATATATATATATATATATATATATATATATAATCAAAAAAAGGTTTGTTAACCTTTATAACATTATTATTATAATATTCAAATATTATCGAATAATATGTTTAATATAAGAAATATAAACTAATTTTAGACAACAAACATTATAAAAAATAAACACATTATACCTTAATTTTTAAATTTATTTATATAATTGAAAGATTTATTAAAATTTAATTTTAATAAATGATAGTTAAGAATAATATGTACCTTCAAAATTGTTAATCATAATTACACACCGAATACTAATATGTAAAATAATTGGATAATATATTTCATATGATCAGAATTTGTTTAAAATTTGCAAATTATAAATATGCAGGGCTAGATGAATTATTTTAGGATAATATTTTTTCTTATTTAAAAAACATTACCACGTAAAAACTACACGTATAAACTCATTTATTATTACAAACTACGATTACAAAAAAAGAATATATGATAGTTTTAAATTATTTGATGAAAGTTATTAATAATATTTTAATTTTAAAGTAATTATTTTATGTTGATTAACAAATTCTGACCTGAACATTCAAGATTAATATTGAATAATCTATGTTTTTATAAGGTCATCAGTTCACTACTTGCATATTATTTAAATAATTAATAATCATAACAAAAAAACGTCTTTGCAAGAAATAAGTTATTAAAAATATTTTTCATAATATTATTGATAATAAATTTAATTAACCAACTACAATATAAATACAACAAATTAAATTTATTTAAGTTATATGTAATAATTCAATTATAGTAAATTTTCAGTATAAATTAATATTTTTTTGGAATATATATTTTTTAAATTATATCATATATTTTTCATTTATAACCATAGAAATGAAACATTTAGACTATTATTCTATGATTCAATATTGATGCCTTTTATCATGAGTTATTAATTTTTATATTTACTTAGAAGGGGTTCTTTAAAATATTTATCAATATCTGATAGCGGGTTTTCAATTTTGAATTAAAACACACACTTCAAATAAGTTTTTTTTTGTTAAAATGTAAACATGTCATTAGATAATAAATTTAGTGGTTTTGTTATAATTAAGGATAAAATAAAATCACATGATAAATTGTGTATTTTATAGTTTTAGTATATATTTCCAAAAAAAGATTATAAATTAAAAAACTAAATAAGTTTTGAATAATGATTTATATACTTAGTGAGAAAAAAATGAATTAAAAGAAAAATTGCTTTATTTTTAAGAAGCATAATTTAATATCTTTTTAATCACAATTTAACATGTGCACAATTTATTAAATAATAATTTAAAAAATAGCTAACCTTTCTTGTTTGTTATTACAAAAGAAAGAAATTATTTTGATGTCTTTAAAAATAGATTTATTTTTGAACACTATTCAAAAATTTAACTCTCAAACAGATGATTCTCAAAATGTAAAACATATATAATATTGGGATAAAGTTTAGTCTACAGTGATGATACGACTCTTCGGGTCAAAGTCTTTAATTTAAAATATTAAAACCTTGATTTTATTTTTTACAACTTAAATTATTAGTTCTATGCCGAATTTCAAATCGATTGTTCTTTTCTGAATGACTTGACATATTACTTTTTTTGTTATACTACATCTCAAAAAGGAACATAAATACTATTCTTAAGTTAAAAATTATATTAAATTCATAATAAATTTTATAAAATAATATACGTAATAATATGAATTCAATTTTACTTGTCTTAAATAACTCATTATAAGAAAATGGATTTTACGATTCAACTATTTAGATATAATTCAAATATAAAAATTACAGCATATTTTACAATTCGTGGTTTTTTAAATATCGTGAATTGTTAATATTATAAAGCTAACAAAAAAGGTGAAAGTCTATTAGATTTATTTTCAAACTCTGATATCTTTTAATATTAGACCTCAACCTAAAACAATATTATTTTCCAATAACCTATTATCGAATAAAATATTTTCAATAAATATTATCCTTATGACTCAGTTATGAATTTGTGTTAAAATATTAATCATACAATAATAGTTTTTTACGTAATATGTATATATATTCACATTATATATACATATTAAAAGAAAAACAGAAAAAATATTAATAAATTACTGTACATTTTCATTTTATTTAAATATTTATAAGAATTATAATATAAACTACTTGAACATGGTTATGTCCATTAAAAAAAATTGGTAGACTATAACATATATATTATTTTATTACTGTCAACAAAAAATTTTTGTTTTATACTACTACTTTTATAATTTAAAAACAGCTCATGTCATTGTTTAGAGGATGTCTATTTTCGAATTGGTCCTATCATTTTTAAGCAAGTTTAGAATGCAAAAGATCAAAACTTAAAGAGTTTTTATAAATATTTTTCTTTATTATGACACTTCTTATTTTAATTGTTATTATTTTTTTTAGTTTTTAACTTATAATTAAAAAATATGTATCTGTAATATAAGAAATTTATAGCAATAATGAAATAATGACTAATTTTTAAATTATTTCAGTTTACCTTAATAATATTTATTATGTATGTTATAATATATATATATATATATATATATATATATATATATATATATATACGTGTTTTGATTGGATTATGGTTACGATATATGGCGTTTGGTGCACGCAATTGTGACAGTTGTCGGTGACATGAGTGAAGGTGGTGCGATTCGGTTTTTCTTATTAAACGAGAGTATCTTCAGCGCAATTTCGCGAAGATTCGTTGTGAACGTAAGTTCGGATTCCTTTATTTATATAAACGTGTTTTTCATTTTCGGACATTCCGTTCCGTTTATGTGGACGAATACAACTCGACGTTTAAGATGACACCGACATTAATATCGATGTCCTGTTGCATCGCGACCTTTGCTTTTTTATACTTCCCACCGAGCCGAAAAATGTGTCGCCTTTTTTCTGACTTTGTGTGTCATTCGTGATTGCGTATCGTCAAAATCGAATTGAAATTATATATATTCTCGTTTTTAATTATTTTATATATTCGATTGTTACTTTTGCATAATTCATGTTGTGAATTCTTTTCATTTTAATTTGTCATACATTTTGTATTTATATATGAATAATGTTTTCATCGTTGTAAATATTGTGCAATTATTAATTGTTTAGTAAAAACGTTGAGTTTGCAGTTAAGCGCAATAACCAATCATTGAAAAGAAAAAACACAAACTGTTTCTCTTGCAACTTATGTGATAGCTTTTTATTCGCTTTTATAAATATTTTTTTAATTTTTATGTTAACAGCAATAACCAATATTAGTTACTATTTTAAACTTCAAAACTGTACATTATTATATTAACGTTTTTATGACATAATTCAGATATATTTAGATAGCTGTTAAATTTTTCCCTTTTTTTCATTTCTTGTTATAATCTTCCGTAATATTCTTAGAAATTATTTTGTAAAATAAAAAATATAATAATTGTTCCTATAACCTTTTTATGCAAGGTCGTATGCAGTATTAATATGTAATACTAATTTAATATACTCGTCTAGTAGATTAATTCTATGTAGAATTAATGATTTAATAATGAATATCTGTAATCAATATTCATTTTTAATTGAATTCAATCGTGATATATATATATATATATATATATATATATATATATATATATATATATATATATATATATATATATTCATAATCTTTAACACATGTGCATGCATGTATGTGTATCCATTTTAGTATTATATAATTTGATATATTATTGTAATAACAATCAATATTTGTTATCGTTTTGTTTTTTATGATTTATTTAATTTTTAATTATTTATTTACAATGAATTAATTTATGAAATGATTTTACATTTTCAGATTTATTTTATATGCACTATACTTGATATTTATTAATTTATTTAATTTAAAGACGTTTTTCTTCAGAATATATATATATATATATATATATATATATATATATATATATATATATATATATATATATATATTGTAATTTTCCACATATTTTTAATGTCGTCGTTCGAATAAGGATGTAAAAAACCTTACGGTGTTATAAGATAATAATATTCTACTGCTTGTAATGGTTAAAATTGATTTTAAGAAATATATATTTGTTATTTTCAGAATATTTGAAAAGACAATGACAATTATAGAAGGCGTTGGCGATGAAGTAACACAATTTTGTGCGGTAGTTTTGTGTGGAATTATTGCATTACTAGCATGGTGGTCAACTGCACAACGCCCTCATCGATTTAGAACAGCTGTTATTGTGGACAGGAATGTTAGACATATTTATAGGTTTTTCCCATTAGGTAAAAATGAAATTTTATTTTATTAATCAAAGCTTAAAATAAATAACTATAATATAACGTATTTTAACTTATGTAGGTAGAAGACACCAGCATATGTTAATAATTAGCGGAAACACATCTGAAAATAATTCGCAAACAATTACAAGTAATGTGCATTTAATATTATATGTGATCAGTATTTTGCTAACGTTTAAATATTTAAAAATTAAAATTCACAAAATTCTTTTTTTGTATTTGAAAAATTCGTATTCATTTTTATTTATATAAAAATAAATATGATATATTTGTCATTTTAGTAATTTGTTTTTATTTATATACAGATACAGTCAACTCAGATAATTATAACCAAAATTTAAATAATTCCAATCAAAATTATATTGGTAATATATTATTTTTTCTCTTTTATACGTACGCAGCTATTTAACATAGTCTTAAAAATTTATTTTTTATTATATAGGCTTAGAAGAATTGCCTCGTACTAATAACACTGAAGAAAGTTTACGTACACCTTTAAGTGCAGATGCAGAAATGAGTAACATCGTAAACACTATGGATTTGGATAATGAAGCTTCCGTATTGAGGAATAGGAGGTTGGCATTCTTTGAAAACAGATCGAACAATCCTGGTTAGTTTAATATTGTGTATAGTAGTTTTTAGTGATACAAATATAATGAATAAATTGCTTTTCATTAAGGAAATATCCAAAATAATTCTTCGGAGATTGTTGATAATGAAATTAATACGTCGTCAGAAAATGATAAAGAAGATAGAAACAATGAAAATGTAGATAAAACAGATAATGTTATTAATGACAATTTAGAAACACAACAATCTGAAAAAGAACAAAAAGATGCTGAAGTCGACGATTCTTTTAATAATAGTAGTATTAACAACAATATTAGAATTCGTTTAAAATATTTAAACGATGATTTAAGACTTGTTGAAGGAAGTTTAGATGAACCCTTGGGAGAGTTTAAAAGGTATGTTTATATATATATATATATATATATATATATATATATATATATATATATATATATATATATTTATATATATAATGAAATATACATTTGAGTGTTTCAAAATTTAGAAGTTCTAAATGAAACTTAGAAATGAGTTTTTTTCGTTATTTTTTTATTTTAGGAGACATTTTAAAGTTGAATTAACAGCCCAAAAACTTGTACGTCTTATTTTTAACGGGCAAGTTCTTCAACGTGAAGCTGCAACTCTACAGTCATGTGGATTATTCGATAACTGTGTTGTTCATTGTCTTGTTCATCAACCTCGAACTCAACAACAGTATGCTCAAGTAATTCAATATAATTGTTTCTTCTGTATGCATTATATTATTTAACAAAACATTTTAATTCTGAGTAAATTTTTAAGGTACAACAACAGTTGAATTCTGCTAACATTCCACGTACTAATTTAATTAGTAATTCAATGAACGATCAGAGAGCAAATCAAATACCTCAATCTGAAGGTATTCAAGAAGAGCGCGATTGGGATTTGAGTCACATATTATTTACAATGCTTGCATCACTTTTATCGATTGCTTGGTATATTTAGTAAGTATTAGAATATTTAAATGTTGCTTCAGTTATTTTAATTTTACTTATAGTACGAATATTTTTAATACTTTTTTCTAGTATTAGATTTTCCAGTTTATTTGGAGTAGCTGCTAGTCTTGCCATGTTTGGCTTAACAGGAATTTATATAATAGCTGTAATATGTGTGTATTTCCCTGAAAATCACCCATCAAATATAAACACTGTAGACAACACGCCTGTCGAAACTGCAGAGTTGAATCGTAATGATTAAAGAATTAACATAATAACATAACACAAAAAATGTATATTGGTAATTACAATACATTTCAAAATTTAACAGTTAATACTGTTAAAAGTCAGCTATATTAATACTACTTTATATATATATGTATATATATATGTATATATATATATATATATATATATATATATATATATCTATATATATATATATATATATATATATATATATATATATATATTATTTTATAGAGTTTTTAGCTTTCATAGAAAAACGTGCTTTAAAATATTTTTTTGATACCAGAAATAAAATTCTTTTGTACTTTTTTTTGCTTGCATAAAAATTTTATGATACTTTTGTACGTATATATTGAAAAAGTTAAATTAAATATATTATGAAGGACCATTTGAAATAAGACATGTATTAAATGAATAAGAAACAATACAGTTTACTATTGTCAGAAAATATATATGTCTAAATATTTGAATTGTTTTATTATATTATATTTACATATGTGAAATCATCGATTCTTATTGAATTACGTTATAGTGAATATTTTAGAAATCTAAATTTACTGAAAATGTTAGTAACTAACAATATGTGTGCAATAAGAGAAATAATTATTTATTTTATGTGTGTATAATAAAATGTATAGAAAAGTTATGTACTTTTGTAAAGGGGGTTTGGTAATAAGAATTCCATTGTGAAGTTTTTTTTTTATTTAAATATACTATTGGTTGTTTGTTGATGATCTTTTGTTACATACGTATATATATATATATATATATATATATATATATATATATATATATATATATATATATATATATATATATATATATAATGTTAAAGAAATACTTTCTACTTAATTTAAATTTAATATTACAAATTCGTCATATTTCGTGAAATTACTTTATATATTGGTTTATTGTATTATAATTACTGTTACTTATTGTAATGTATTTTTGTATTATCATAGATTATATTTATATCCACATCATGGATAAATATGCGTATTTGTATATAATTGAGTGCCTTTTGCTATTAAAAATTCAAAGGATTTTAACAACTATTCCATACTTTAATAGAATTAATCGTAATAATTTACCAAATTCATGAAGCTTGTATAACTTTTAACTGTGAACCATAAAATCCTAAGCGTTACAAAAAATATTATCACTATTGAAATGAATTTGACTATAGTGCATTGTGAATTATAATGAAAATTATTCACAATGTTTAAAACACTCAGAAATTATTCTCAAGAGAATTTTAGATGTAGTATATTTTTATTCTTCTTTTAGTAATAAGTTAACAATAATACTTAAAGTAGGTAGATGTTTGTAAATGTGAAAAAAATATTTTTCCTTCAGTTCAGCTTGTCACTAAATGTCAATTATTTTTAATATTCTATATCATGCTGAATTTTACTTTTTATTTGATAAAACAATATTAGTAAAATGTGGCATTTATTATTTAATGTATATATTTCTATAATTGTTTGTTGAAATAAAAGAATGATTCATTATGTTTTTGTTGATATTTAAAAAAAACACACACCCTCAATAATATATATATATATATATATATATATATATATATATATATATATATATATATATATATATATATATATATAAAATATTAAAAATGTTTTATTTCATTAATAGTTTATGTAAATATGCATTAAAAACAAATATATAAATATTTAATTTTTGTAATGGATATTAATGTTGTTTATTTCAATCGTTTTAGTTAAAACGCTTTCTCACTAATCGATTTTTTTAGTTTTAATGTAACGTTGGAAAAAAGTCATTAATATTACTATGGCTTATTAGTAATGAATAGTTCCAATAGACAATTAGCAGCTGAATAATTTGTAGTGAAATATGTATATATATAAAAACTAGAAACTATTTAAATATTTCACTTATAACGCAAAGAATAAGACTTACATTATGAAAATCGAAAAGAAAAATAATATTATAACAAGTAAGAGCTCTATTGTAGGAGAATTTATGAAATACTTTTATAGATTTCATATTTATTTTGCGATCGCTGCAATATATCATGATGGAAAAAAATATATCGCGATGAAAAAAATCGTTAAAATTTACACTATACTTCTATGTTGTACAGGTTTTGTAATTGAAGTATGTTTAAGGATAAAAATAACAGATACTAAAGCTTTAAATCAAAATGAAAATCTACTTATAAGTACAGTAAATAAACTAGTAACCTGTACTATGACTTTGGCTGCCATTTCTACTTGGATTACCTCATCATTTTATAGTTTATCTTGTACGTATGAAACATTTCAAAATATAGCGTATATCGAATATATATTAAAATTGGATAAGAATGTGTACCAACAAGGTTTGCCTGAAATAATGATTTTTATGCATATTATTCTTCCAATTATAATTGTCATCCTAACCCTTTCTGATCCAAAAGTGATAACTGGAGCTATCCAATATATTTGGGCTTCGTATACAGTGATCGTGATAGATTTAATAATATTGAAATACGTCTGTGAAATTATTATATATATAAGAATTTTGATGTGTGTAAATCGGAAATTAAGTAAATTGTTAGTACACTTCACCATAAAAAAAATGTACACCCATGTGGATGCATCATTGAAGAATTTCAAGTCTAGATTGAAAGATTGTATTGATTGCGATGATTTAGAAAGTGTAATCGAAGTAATAGACAAAATTATCGAAAACGTAACAATCGTTAACTCTTTGATATCTTGGCCGGTAAGTAGTAATATAATATATAGATTTCGATTATTACGAGAATTTATTTAATTTTTTATTAAATTTCATTACTTATTCTTCAATGTAAAATTGTTCTGTTTAATTTTAATGTTTTTAATATATCTATTACATCTAATTAAAATATATATTTAATAATTTGTAGATTCATAAAATAACTCAATTTGTACAAATACTATATCTGTATATTTTATATAATTGTAGAAACAGAAATTTGCTTGATATTTAAGTTAAATAATACATTAGATTAAGATTTGCAACAAATGTACTGTTTTAAGTATTATTTACTCACATGATTTTTAGTAATAAAAAAAGGAATAATTCTGCTGATATTCTTTTTATCGTATTATTTCATTTTTAGATGATATTTGCAATATTAAGCTCGTTCACGTTATTTGTTTTAATAACAGCAGTGGTAATTAGAGGGAAAACAGGCGTAAGTACCAGTATTTTTTTTAAGTAAATTGAGTTTTTATTCGGTTTTAAAAATAATATTTATCAATTAGTTCGATTTGGCAATGATGGCGAATGTGATATGGTGTATTCATCATGCATGGTTAATTTTTGTACCAATAATTGTGTATGAAACATTTCAAAATGTTTATCAAGAAACTACTAATACTACTTTAAAACTATTTTTATATAAAAAACAAGGTATTAAAGAAATGTATATATATATGTATATATATATATATATATATATATATATATATATATATATATATATATATATATATAAATTTTATATTTGTATATGATATGTGTGTGTGTTTGTGTACAATAAATATTCAATTGTATATGTACGTATTTATTTATTATTTTCAGGATCGATATTAACCAATCAACTAAGGAGATTGAAACAGTTGGTTTTACAAAGAAACGTTAATAATTTAGTAGGGAACGTATTTTATCTAAATTATACCTTATTACAATCCATTATTGCCGCTTTAACTACATATACAATTATATTAATACAGATGCAAGGTTAATTTATTTGTTTTATTTAATGAAATTCATCTAATCGAACCACCTCTTTAATTTATAATACATATATAATGGAATGTACTATTTTTTTTATGAATATAATCGATGTAAATATTTTTTTTTAGAAATCAATATATTTTCAAAAAAGTGAATACGCACTTAATTATTTTAACTTTTATAAATTAAAAGAATTTAATACAAAAATATTTATAAAATATTTTTTTAATTACATAAAGAAAATAAAATAAATAGTGTTCAAAACAGTGACATAAATAATGTTTTCAATAAATATATTGGAATTTATTCGTGGAATGAGCATAGTGTTAGGAATCTCTCCTTTAATAATTTTTAAAGATTTCTCTACATCGAAATATTTTTATTTTTTATATAAAACAATGCTTATTGTTTTTTCGATATATTTTGGATGGTGGATGTTACAATTTTTTTTAAATACATTAAGTTTCTACAAAAACATCAGATATATTTTAAACTCCAGCGCTTCTCTTTTGATTGTTGCATCAGGAATTTTAAATTGGTTCTTATCTTTTAGAAAAAGTTCAATAATTATTGAAATTCAACAAAATAATCGGCATATAAATGTTTTATTAGGTCAAAATAAACAAGTAACATTTGAAATAAGAGTTAAAATGATAATTATAATATTTATCATTCAAATACTTATATTTTTCTCATTTTATAATAAACCAATAAATATGTATACGTTTTGTTTTTGTATAATACATTTATCATTAGGCGGAGTATTGACTGAATTTTCTATAGAATTTTTGATAATATTAAAAAATTTTGATATTTTATATAAAAAGAGTCAAAATTTTAAACGAACAAAAAATATTGTTTCAGAAGTTTTTTATATGTTATGTAAAAATAGTCTTCAATTAAAATTTTATATTCGTTATGTGGTGAGTTTATTAACAATTCTTATTTTTGATTCTTTAAAGAATAAAAAAATACTCTAAATACTTAAAACAGCGGTTCCTAACTTGTGGTACGCATACCCTTAATAGCGAGCCGGTTGTTCAAATTTGGCAGCCCATCTCTGTATATATATATATATATATATATATATATATATATATATATATATATATATATATATAAATGTGTGTGTGTGTGTGTGTGTTAGTAGTACACACTAAGGAGACAATCAGCTAAAGGGGTACGCTAATGAAAAAAGATTAGGAACCGCTAACTTTAGAATATTATAAAAGTACATATAATTTATTTATTTTATGAATTTATTTCAGATCATTTTCCATGCAATGTATTCATTTCTATTTTTAATATCAATAGTAACATTTATTGTCGAAAATCCGGTATGTAAAAATAAAATAAGTAATTAATATCTCAGTTATTTATTTAAATTTTAAATTACTTTTTTATAAAATTCGATATTTTAATCAGAGATTATATTTCGCGTTAACAACTGAAATTATGTGGTGTTTACAACAAATGGCATTTCTATTTATACCAATTTATTTTTGCGAAAATTTAAAATGTAAACTTAATAAAATGTGTGCATTTTGTTTCAAATTGTGGATAAATAATATCAAAGGTATTTATAAATCAGATAAAAATATGGTTTTAATTTCGTTCTAAAATAAATATAATTATTTATATCTTTAGATAATGATATTGAACAATTTACAAGATTGATAATCAGAAATAACAATAGACAACATTCTGAAACATTATTTTTGCTTACTTATTCTTTTCTTCAAATCTTTGTTGAAGCGGCAATATCGTATGGTATAATATTAATCCAAATGAAATAAAATGTTTAAAAAAATTCATGAAATAAATATATAAATTTTAAATTGATGTGTTTCTTTTCAACTTATAATCGCAAATTAAGTATTTATGCAGGTATAAAAATAAATTTAAAACAGTGTTAATCGTATCTCGAGAACGTGTTTAACAATAATAAGTAGTCGTAAGTAGAATCTAGAATATAGTTAAATAATGAGTGTGTAATGGCCATAAATTACAGTGTTTAGGCTTATTAAAAGTGTCGTATGTCGATGTCGCTAGTGTCGACGAGCGTTGTCATTTCGGGTGTGTTTGTTTGCTATTTTTAGTCGTAATCCGTTGAAATTTTATTATTAATAATAATCTTTATTATCGATGACATTCGTGTTATCATTTTAGACAAATTGTACTTTATTAGATATGTCATATGTAATTACATGTAAATTATAAGACATTTCGAATTATCAATAAATTGTTACAAGTTCAAATTTACCCACAAAATTTAATCGTTTATTTTTAGCGCTCTGTGAAGCCTTTCACTAAAAATTTGACTGTTGCTTTATTAGAATTTTTATACACAAAGTTGGATCATGAATCCTAGTATAAACCAGAAATATTAGCGTTTCACATATGTTAAACATTAATCAGTTAATTTACTTTAGGGAAAATATTTTAAAAAGTATCAGTCGGGAACAAACCTAAAAAATTCAACCCACAAAAACAAATATATAAATATACAAATATATTTTTGTAGTTTTGTCGAAGTATGTATTTAAAATATTGTTAGATCTCAAAAATAATATTTTTATCATTATAGTGTCCATTAAGGATCTCATAAGATTTAACGACACGATTTATAATCTTGTGTTTTTCCAAAAAGTGTGGATTTTTAACTTTACATGTTTTTATATATACATATTTTTTATATGCCACGAGAATACGAAATATCCTAATTTTGTTTCGACAAATATTTACTTTTCAAGTTAGAAATTATCACAGTTTAGTATGATAAAAACTCTTATTTTCTTATGTTCATGTAGTATTGCGCGTTATTTTATCGATCATTTTGATATTTATTTTTTGTGCTTGTAGTGCAATAAATCTATTTTATATTTATTGATCTTTTGTGAAACATTATTCTTACCGTGAGTGTCGTAAAATAAACGCAACACTTTATTGTGATATATACATATTTTTTTCAAGGTGGGTTTTTATTTTTACATTTTTTATTATCCTTATAAATATGGAAAGAGAAGACGTAGAGGAAAACTTTGAAGATTGCTTATCCGATGTTCCAAGCGATTTTGGAAATGAAAGTGAGACGGAAATAGATACAGATGCATCTGTTGTGCCCAAACAACCACAGGAAATGAATCTTTCTTCTGAAGAAACAGATACAGATGCATCTGTTGTACCCAAACAACCGCAGGAAATGAATCTTTCTTCTGAAGAAGAATCTGATGATGAAGATGATATTTTGTTGAATTGGGACAACAATGATCCATTTAGAAATAATAATAATTTTGAAGGTAGTGCACGTGTTAAAATCTTTGCACGAAATTGTGAAAATGCGGGCGAAGGAACGGCTTTGTGCATTGGAGACGACTTATTTGAAAGAACAACACAAAAAATAAATAAATATCGCATGAGAAATGCTCACAAATATAAAACAGTGGATCATAGAGCAAAACGGACCGACATTACTGCAGACGAGCTTAAGAAGTTTTTTATTCTAATAATAATCGTGGGCTTAATTAGAAAATGGAGTATAAATATTTATTGGTAAACAGATCGACTAATCGAGATCCAAATTTTTGGTGCAACAATAAGTCAAAATAGATTTAGACAAATTTTAACATTCTTACATTTCTCAAATAATGAAATTATTCCAGGATAATTAAAATCAGCTATATTTGCAATTTTGTATTGGAAGTAAATTTGAAAACTAATGAACGTATACAACAATTATTTGGGTAAATGTTATTATCTATATGTAGGTATTTTTTATAATAGTGTATAATTATTAACAGAAGAAGAAAAAATCGAGGTATCCCAAACACCATTAAAAAATGACTATGTTTGAAGCACAAGTTCAAAGAAACAAATATGTCCTTATATCAATTATGTAAATCGAATATAAAGAGAGATGTAGGAATGATTTCAACCATACACAATACAAATATGATGAAATAGGGCAAAATATATTGGAGAATAAAATTGCCAATCTAAAAGCCTAATTGCATTGTAGGTTATAACAATTATATGAATGGAGTGGATATAACACATCAATATATTTCTCATTAATATTTATATTTATTACTCGCTAACCCATAAAACAAAAAAAATGATCAATAAAGTCGTTTTTCTATACATTAAATTGTGCCCTTTTCAACGCTTTTCGTGTATTCCAAAAATTAAATCTGAATAACAAGATGAAATATAACAATTTTTATTAACTACAGCAGAAGAGTGGTTAAAATATGATCTTCAAAACGGAATTAGAGAAAATACAAACATTGCCTCCGCAAGTAAACGGGCTCCTTGGTTTGATTATCATAATATATAATATATCGTAATGTCATTTAAGTGTAGTATAGTGTATGAATCTTTAAATTAATAATAGTGTATTGACTTTTCTGTAAATTAAATTTTGATATGCGACTTATAAAGAACTATATAATATGATGCCGATCAAAAAATATGTTCAACACGTTCTAAAATCTACATATTGAAAGCTCTGTATAAAGGTGAGTTTTTTTTAAATTTAATTTCATTTAATTTTAAATTTAAATAATTTTAAGTATTCTAGGTTTATAACAACTTTCAACATTATTTCTTTTTTCTTTTTCAGATTTTTTTGCACTGCAAACTTTTAAATAAACTCCCTTTCTATCAATGTAATTATGATAATATATAATGAATAATAACATCGTCTTATGACACTTAATACTATTTACTTATTTTTTATTTTTCCACTAAAAAATAATTCATGTTTGAATAATATGTACTTAAACCAATAAAATATTAAATAATTAACCAATGTAATCATAATATTTATAATACAATTATCTAAGAAATTTATAAAAAAAATAATAATTATAGATCACTGGATCATTATAGTCATATATTTGTGTTTATTTTTAGCCAAAGTTTTTCATGATCAATTATAATAAATGAAGTATTTTATAATACACACAATAAACTATAACTCGTAATTAACAAAAATATAAAGTTATAATATTATTTTATAACAATACTCATTATTTTTATACAATAATTGTGATTTTTTATTTTTTTTTTATAAATAAAGTTGTATTTACTTATTATTTAAGTGTTTTTTTTAATTTTTAATCTTGTGTATTTTATGAAATATATTATTTTCCTCAATTTTTGTACTTTTATTTTTTAAGTAAGAATTTTATAAAAATATGTTATAAATATATGTAAACTATGATTACTGTAAATATTATTTTTTAAATAATGTTATTTTATTTATATTAGTTGCGCTATAATTTAAAGAAAACTATAAATTTAAGAAATAAATTAAACTATAAATTAAGGAAATAAATTAAAAAAAAAAGAAATACAGAAAACTATAATATTATAGAAATAATTAAAATATGGTTAAAATGTTTATGTGGTCAAACTACTAGTTAAAATATTGTAAATTGTGTTTTTAGGTAAGATTTTTCTTAAATAAATTTAGTCACAAGTGGAAAGAACTATTCTGGATTTTTCTTTTGTACTATTAAGACATTTAATTGTTACTTACTAAGAGTAAAATGTAATTTTCTAATGTTATGTTGTTCATATATTGTAAAAAAATATTTATTATACATATAGCAAATGTTTACTTATAACGAATACTTACATTTTCTAATTGTATTTTAGAACACCCCTTTATATACATATATATATATATATATATATATATATATATATATATATATATACCATATATATGTGTGTGTGTGTGTTTTGTATTATGTTTACTTACTAAATAATTTTAAATAGTATATTTATTTTCAGCATACTTTATAAAAGGGAAAAATGGTAAAACAGCTTTGTTTTATAATAATCATCGTTTTTATAGAACAAAAAGCCAAAATCAAGTAAAAACTAGATGGCGGTGTTCTAAAGGGCATAATTTTGGATGTAAAGCTATTTTACATACTATTGAAAATGAGATTGTATTTTTTGTTGATAAACACAATCATGACATTTAATAATGTAAATATAAAATACAAATGAATAAATCATATTGTTAAAAGATAATTTATTTTATTTTTTACTTTATATATTACAAAATATATTATTTCAATTCCAAAGTAGATTTAATACGGATGTGTAAGACTTAAAACGTTGTTTTGTATTTTATAAATTGAATTTATAATGAAATTAAGTTTCAAAGTAACGAAAAAAATATGAGAGACTTGACGATTTATTTAAATGTAATTTAATTATTATAAATTAAATTAGGTATAAAATAATGAATGTAAGAAACTTAACCGTGTACTTATTTCATATTGTAGTTGTCATTACCGCTTCAAATCAACAACGGCGATTGCTGAAACATGGAGGCTATGAATATTATCCTAATATGTTATTAACTGGAAATAAAGTGAGATGGCAGTGTTCGTCAAGAATGAAGAATTGTCGTGCTACAATACATACTTTAGGAGAAAGAATAGTCTTCATCAAAGGTTATCATCCACATTCGCCGCCGCCATAACAATATATTTAATGAATATATATTTTTTTACAGTGCTAATTTGTAAAACAAAATAAAATTGTATTTTTTATATAACTATAATAATAAAATATTTTACAATAAAAAATATATTTTTTTACTAATGTAAATCTATTTAGATCATTTTATAATATTATCTGGAACGTTTATCTCATTTTACAATATCACTTATTATATATATATATATATATATATATATATATATATATATATATATATATATATATATATAATTTTCAACGATTTAGTAATCATAATTAACATTATTTTTGCTTGCTAATGATACTTGATGTACTTTACAACTTCAAATTTCAAAAAATTCAAGATTAGGATTATATTTGATGAAGAAATAAATTATTTTATAATCTTTTTTATAAACCTTCACTTTAAATGATTAATATTTATGTACTTGTGTTATTATAATGTACCGCATTATACGAGTTTTGATTGAAATTAACATTTAAAAGTTTGATATAAAATTGATCATTCGATAATAGTTTGATATAATATTACAAAAGTTGAAAAATAGATGTATGCTAGGAAAAGTAGTCATATAGTAAAAAAATAAAATAAAAAAAACTTATATATTAAATCTTTATTTTCATAACCATTTTATTTGATATAGCCTAATCAGTGGTTATGGTTATTATTATGAAATACAATTTTATTTTCAATACTATGAACAATCGATTTGCATCCATGATTGTGTTGACTACATCGCCATATTATTTTATTTATATGTGGATTTCTAATATATTGATGAAATCTGCGTTTGCCAATATTTAAAGCGACATTTCCTCTATTTGATTTGGTAAAGGATGCTAAAAAAGTAATGAAATGTTAATAGAAATATCTTCAATTATGTACGTCTTACAAGTGATATTAGAAATTTTAATATAATACTACAATATTTGTTTAATGATATGATCTTGGTATTTGATTTAAGTTAAATTTTGTTTAGTATAAACAGTATAAATTGATTTGAAATATTATTTTAAATTATTAATAAAACACGGAATATTCTTTTTATATAACTTTCTTTCTTTTTTGAAATGTTAGTATATTTATTGAAAGTACTTTTAATAACATTTAAATTCTATAAAAAATATAAAATATTTTTTAAACTATTTAAATCTATGATATATAATAGGAAAATAGGGATACATTTTTGAGTAAAAAAAATAAATCAACAGATTATGATGAATTTATTTTTTATATATAAATAATTATTTAATTTTAGATTTTAACATATTTTTATTTTTATAAAATGCTTTTAATAATCAAAATGTTTATTCAATGAAATTTCTCATTTTGCATAGATAAAATCTAATATTAAAATAGGTATCAATCGGTTTTTGGAAGAGAGATAAAATCAATAAAATGTAGTAATAATTAAAAAAAATATTTAGTATAAAATACATTGAAATCATGCTTTTCATAATATTATATATAAAGTTATATGTGTGTGTGTATATGTGTTTGAAGAGTAATTTTATTATTTTGTATAATAATTTAGTATTTATATTAAAAATAAAAATATTAAAAAATAAAGCTTTCAAGTCAGTTATAATTGAGTGTAATTTAATTATTTATTTGTTCATTATATAGCTCAGCTATGATTATGTTCATCGATATAAGATATCACTGAAGCTCCAATACTGTAGGCGGTCGCTTTACAGCCAGTTTTATGTTGACCACAACGCCATTTTGTTTTATTATTAAATGGACTTTTATAATTCTGATGAAATTTGAAATTTCCGATATGAAGCATTGTGTTTCCGCGTCGAGATTTTGTAAAATAAGCTAAAAGCAAAATAAAATCTGTTTAATATGAAAAAAATCAAAATTAACAATACCTTTACATGATATTTATGTATTTTTAAAGTTATAACATCGTTTCTGGTGCGATATAATTATTGTTCTAATAATGCCTACAGTAGCATTTTTATAATCATGATCATATTATTGTTTAAACTATTTCATAATGCATGCCACATGAATATGAAAATATTATCTACATAAATTATTGCAGATAACTAATTATCAATATATTATATTACAATAATAATAAAATAATAATTTGGAAATGTACGTTATTTTTTCTTTTAAATTGTTAGTCATTTTAATGGCATCATTTTAATTTCTACAATATTTAATTATATATAATTTTTTAATATAAAATTAAAATTATGATTGTAAAGTAAAATGTAAATAGGTAAATGATTAAAAATGTAACAATCAATAAATCTAGTCTTTATTATATAATTTTACACACATAAATATATAATATATACGTACTATAATTTACAATATAAATTCTCAAATAACTCAAAATTCGAATAATTTATTACAAATTTGTAATAAATTATTCGAATTTTGAGTTATTCTTTATCAAATAATACACGGGTCAAAAGCAATAAAAATTCTTTTCAACACGATTTTTATTGAATTAATATAATTATTTCAGAATATATTTCAAATGGTCTCATTTTAAATTATTCATATTATTTATTAATACATTACGAGACCATATTAAAAATATTTTAAATCCTGTTTAGTATAAAAACAACATTTTATATTTGAACAGTCACAAACTGTAAATAATTTTAAAAAAATGTTCGATTTGATAAATTACATAATTTTATGATTCTAGTATATTCTGTCTAATACTTTAATTAGTACTAATTATATTTTCATATAAAAAATGACTCAAAAGTACGCCACTTTTCAAAAGTACTTTTTAAGTTATCGAGAATGTAATATTTTTAATAAAATGGTTATACAAGTATACTTCGTTTATCAAATTGTCATTAGGAATTTTTTAACCATTTTTATACACCTTATATAATTGTATGATTGTACGAATATAAAAATGCTCCAAATATTTATATAATAAATAATATATGTATATGAAATAGATAAATAAAAATAATTCAAATTGATTTATTTTAAACTATAAAATAATATGAATTATAAATATATTTGGTAAAGAAAATTTATATTTTTATAATTTAATATATAAAAACTAAATTTAATAAGCAAACGAAACTCCAATAAAAATATAAGAATAAGAGTTAAAGCGATACTTTTAACAAATGAAGAAACTTTTTGTGATAAATATTATAATGATGATCACTGATGCTATGTATTATTTGCTATGTCAAAACGACGTCTACCCAGAAAATAGAGGCATTCGAAATGCGTCTTTATATATAGAATAATGTTATAATATAAATAAATTAGTTAACTATACTAAAAAATAAAAGAAAATAATTGAGAATTACTAATGATAACAAAATCGAAATACTTCTTATAAACTTTGATGTTCAGAATTTAAGAATATGGCATTCAAGGAAAATATAGATATTAAAGAAAAATATGTCATGACTAGAATCGAGAACGGTGAAGATGAAGATGTCTTCGGCAAGATAGTTGCTAATCTTTTCTCGAATAAGGGATACAAAGAGAAGAAGAAAGATTTGCATATGTACGTTTGAAAAATAAATATTCTATATTTAAAAAATAAATAGTGTCCTTTTACTTTTCGTGATTATGATATATTTGGCCTTTAACTATTGAGTCACTAATAGTATGTAAGAAAGCTCTACAACCCCGTATTTTACATCGCCATCTTGTCTTATCGATTGTTGCATTATGGGTATCCCTATGAAACACATTATCTTCAAAGACCAACGCCTTCGATCCACTTCTTAACGTAATGAAGAATGCTGAAAATATTATAGTTTTCAGTGAGAATTGATTTGGAAAAGATTTTAATTGTGCACTTGCATAAATATATTATTTATAATTTTGTTATTATTAATTTATTATAAAAAAAATGTATTAATCGATAGAAACAAACAAATGTAATGTTTTATATTCCATTTTATTATAATTAATAATAGGTACAAAAGCTTTATTTATGAAATTTAATATAAATTTAAATAAAATCATTTTTATATATTCAAATTTTGTTTGTATAAATATATTTTTAACTAATTTTAACTAACAATTGAAATAGTTATCGTGTAAATTATTCATACTTAATTATTACCTTCTCAATGCTTATGTTTATTTTTGAAATATATTATTTCGTCATTTAAAGTATAAATAACTGATTTGCATCCGGAATAATTATGACTGCAACGCCATGATATTATATTAGTTTTATTATTTACTGAACCTTTATAAAATCTAAAATTTTCATAATTAATTGCTATTTTTCCACGTTCAGTCGTTATAAAAAATGCTAAAAATAATACAAAGTATTAATAAAAATATTACTCATCTATTTAAAAAAAGTTAAGCGAGCCGTTTATTTTGAAAATGACTAAATTCATTGATGTTCAAATCGAGATATTGAAGGGTTTGTGTGAGATTAAATTTAAAAATATGGGTAATAAATAACACAATAGAATAATGTTTTTGGGTTTCTAGAGGTTTCAAATTTATTATCCTGAATAGCATAATTAACATTATTTAAGAAATAATATGTTTTGATAGTTTTAATTAATCTTATGCCATTTTCAAAATCAATTAAATGAAAATTTTCAATTCTTAAGAAAAACGCAAATTCAAAAAAAGTAAGTTTCCTCTGAAATAAAAATAAATGGATCGCTTTTCAAAAATGTCATCCAACATATTTTATGTTCCCGTTTCATGTTTCTTTCTATGAATAGGCACTATTCTGTGCTTGTAACTAATTAATTACAAATTGATATATCAATTGTTACTTGGATAACACTATGAAAACAAAAAAAAAAATGATTATAAATATATTTATTCTAAAAAAGTTGTTTTAGGAAGAAAAGATCATGTAAAAATGTAACGATTTAAGTAGTTTACCTTATTTTTTTTTTGGAAAATGGACACTTTCAAAATAAATGGTTCATAAATACCTAAATTTCTGATAAATTGAAGAATTTAAAATACTATTATACAATCATTCCATACAAAATTTGTTCTTATTTTTATTATATTTTTTGTGAAGAAAAGAATAATTAAAAAATCGTAAATCTAGAATAATAATAGAGAGAAAAACATTTTCTTAAATATTGAAAATACTTTTATTTTTGGTTATATCAACAAATTTAACAATATTAAAACATAATTATTCAAATATTTATACACAATTATTCTCATACATTTTTTTAATTAATAATATTTTATCATATATTAATAATAATACTAGTAAAATAATATTATATTCAATATCATGGTAAAGTGTTATGTTATAGTTTAACAATTAATTAATCATGTAATAAAATTTGAAATTTAAAAATCAACATACAACAATTTAATAATTAAGATTGTTTTTAATTGTTATTTCTAAAAGCAATCTTAAACGTTATTTGCTTATTAAAATACTTTTGTACATCAAAATAACCCTAGTCACCATTAATAGATGATCAATAATAGCACCAAATAACGAACAAAGAAAAAGCCAATAAAAAAAAAAGCACAATATTAGACATCAACTTCGTTTACTTCTTGATGGGCCTTCATCGGATTTTCTCCGCTTTTTAAAGTCATTGAACCATTTTACAACTGTGCTGTAGCTCGGAGGAGTTTGACCACAAATTATTGCCATCCTGCTCCACATTTCATATAATTGTTGGGCGTTTTGGCCTTCTTGATATAAAAATTGTAACGCCGTGTGATAACCGGCTTTTCTTACGTCGGAAACAGGTGTAGTCCTCAAATCCATGCCCACATCTATAAAACAAATAAATTAGTACAGAAATAACACAAATATACAATTATGAGAAATGTTCAATATTT
Source organism: Leptonema lineaticorne (assembly GCA_024500535.1). Classification (NCBI taxonomy): domain Eukaryota; kingdom Metazoa; phylum Arthropoda; class Insecta; order Trichoptera; family Hydropsychidae; genus Leptonema; species Leptonema lineaticorne. The sequence goes on along the minus strand of JANIJI010000004.1, from coordinate 11,835,768 downwards.
ATTTGAAATTATTTTTAATTGACCAATCAAAAGATATATAAATCAAGAATTAATATAGACAAATTGCGTTTAATTAATATGTATTTTGTATGTAATTCATATATATTTAATTCTATTATTATAAAAACGGTTTTCTGTTTAGCTTTTAATTAACTAGAACTAAAATGATATCCAACTATTTTTTAATAATATATTTATTTTATTTCTTTATATTTCGATTCTATGAATTATTTTTATGTTCAATTTTCATAATACAAAAATAAAGCTCTATAGATATTAATGAAATTTTTATTGACTATAATAATTGCTAAATATTTACTATCATTGTTCTAAGAATATGAATATTCTATTACAAATATTTTTTTTTATCAGTGGTATTATTATTTAATTATAATCTTTTTAATTAATATTATGAAGAAAAAATTTTTTTTTATATTCATATTATACAATAGTCTAGCTTTTGTACAGAGTAGAAAAAATATTCAATAAATATAAATTTATCGAATATTACTCATTTTTATTGTAATTATTTTACAAGTAAATTAAATTTATTTCAATTTCGTAAATGCAGAAATAAATCACAACATATATCTTTGTAATGATCACATTATTAAAATTACAATATATAAATTAATAATTCTTTTTTTTTAATTTAAATGAAAAAAAACATGAATAATTCATAATATACTATATACAATTTATATAATATTTTACTAATGTATTTTTTTTTTGTATATTTTAGTCAGATTCATACCAAACAGTAAGGGTGGTCGACTTTTGATGATAAATGGCTTTACATATTCGTTAACGTCTTCCAGTAATGGAAAAATCTGGTGGCATTGTTCTTCAAGATTTTCTAAACGATGTTCGTCGTCGGCCACGACGAAAGACGACCATTTAATTAATGTCAATGAAAATCATAATCACGACCCGCCACAATTTTACGTTTCAAATAATGGAACATATATTAAAATGCATCAAAAAAAATGGACTTTTTCTTAATAATGAAAATTGTAATATATGCAAATATATACAAATATTAATTATGATCTCATTTACTTATAAGTATATATTTAATAAATTATTATATTTAAATATGGTAATTGAGCGTTTCATTTGATTTTATGATTTAGGCTTTTAATTCATACATATATACATACACATACATGTATATATATATATATATATATATATATATATATATATACATGTACATATTGTTACGACCATGGGGGGTTTCCATGTTAATCACGTGGCGACGTTGACGGGATTTCCCAAGCTAGAAAGAGCGTTACTTAGACGTGTCAAACTCATATCATATTGCGGGCCACATGAACTTTCGCGTACTAAGTTGCGGGCCGCACTCAAGTCACAAACTTAATAATCAAAATATCAATTTTAATTAATTTAAAATACACACTACAACTTTATCGACCGGAACTATATATAAATAAAAAAATACTTTTAAATATAAATTTTATATGTGTTATCAAAAATAGCAATATCTTGGCGGGTCAGATAAGAATCGACGGAGGGTTGCCTATAAAAAAAGGAAAGGAGGTAAGGTGCCCGACCAAGGAACTTTGGTTTCGCCTTTGAGCATTCGTCTTGGCTTAACGAAGCCCTGCCCGACTTCATCCTAGAGCAGTCATCAGTGAAGCTCAGACCAGTAGAACAGATCGAGAAAGGACATAAGATTCGTAGATCGATGACGTCTTTTAAAGAAGTCTTGCATTAAACCGCAACGATCTGGTTCCAGAGAAGTAACGGTTATACTTTAATTCCGGATATCACGTATGGAATATGTGTTTAGAAGGCTAAGGTTTGGAGATTATTTAATTAATATTGCTACTGACTGCTCTATAACTGATTTGTTTGTAATCAATTATCTTTACCATTTATATACCTTTTGTACTGTGTTTCGCTATTAATTCTTGTGATACTTATCTGTAAATATATATATATATATATATATATATATATATATATATACATATATATATATATATATATATATATATATATATTTATATATTTATATATATATATATGATTTCTTTCAATAAGCTATTACTAGTTTAATAAATAACAGATTAAAGCTAATGATTATGGACATTATAAGTAGTTGATATAATATTATCAATGGTATGAACTACAGCTCTACAGCCAAAATTGTGCCCATTCGAACACCACCAGCGAGTTTTGTTTCCTCTGGAGTATTGCTTCGTAAAATTATAGTTTCCTATTATAATACTTGGAGTTCCTCTAATAGATGTTCCGAAAACCACTGGAATTAATTGTGTAAACGTTAGAACTACAATACATATTATATATAGTAATATTTCCAAAAGCGATGATAATAGATAATTCTGAAGTTGGAAACTTTTGCTTTTTAAAATAATATGTTACTTTACTTAATTTTGGACAACACATTTCAGTTTCTATTTTATAATATTACTATTATTATTAATTATATTTAATAAAAAATATGCACGAATAAAACTTATATAAAAATATGTAATGCTTATGACTAAATTTCTAAACAAATTTTGTAAAAAAAAATACTATTTATGGAGAATCATATTGAACATAATATGTGATGTATTAATAAAAGTTAACAATGTATACGGATTATTTTAAGATTTATGTTTTTTTTTAATTTCAGCATATTTTTCGTCAACCAATCGTGGTGGGAAATTGCTCATAATCAATGGTTTTTCATTTTATAAGAGTTACACATATAGATCACGACATACATATATGTAAAGATTGGTGGAAATGTGCAACTTATGGAAAAACAAAATGTTCCAGTGTAGCAGTCGCCCAAAACGACATTATGGTTAAAATACCTCGTGAACACAATCATCCGCGTTCTAATTTATAAATTTTTATAAATGTGTACATATTGTGTAATTATTTAAAGAAAAGAAAACAACATAATAGAAAAATATTAAATAAAAGACATAAAACACAATCAGTTGAGACAAATGTATTTTATTATGCATTAAATACTGATGAGTCATTAGTGGTTAACCTTATTGAAAGACAATTAAAAAGACTATGTTTCTATTTATCTATTTGCTATATTATAGTTCAATAAAGACATTTGAGAAAACATCTAAGTTGTTTTTCAGTCTTTTTTAAAAAGATATAATTCTTATGCTCAATCCATAAAAAGACTATTTGATTAACAATATCAGATCACTTAATTTATTATGATGAGAAGAACAAAAAGTATTTCTCCTCACCAATGTTTATGTAATTGTATATTAAAAGACATGCTAAAATCACGAAGGGACTGTGATTTTCCTTCAGAATATTTTGTTCATAATAATTATATCTTAAATATTCCTAATTTATATATATATATATATATATATATATATATATATATATATATATAGTTTATTACATAGTGGAATTAGTTTCTATTTATCAAAAATATGTAGATAAACGCATATACACAATTCATTAATATTGTTTTTATTGTTTTAGTTAAGTTTATAGTAAATGACAAAGGCAATCGTCTTCTTATGGTGAATAATTATACCTATTCTGCTGTACATACTAAAGGTGACAAAATATGGTGGAGATGTTCTTCAAAATACTCCAAGTACAAGTGCTCTTCCGTGATCACAACTAAAAATAGCTATCCAATTTTTAGTAAAGGAGATCATAATCATGAACCTCCTAGATATATTATTTTAAAAAACGGATCTTACATGAAAGTCAAATGATATATATTATATCGATGTAAGAAAAATTGAATGTTATGAAAAAAAATTACATAAAATAAAATAATAAAAACTTTATTTTTACCTTTTTTTACATTTTTTGTTACATTTTTCAGAAAATTTTGATAAAATATTATTTTATTTTCGTTATATGTGGTAGTATAATATTTAAATTATATATTGTGACGAAAAAAGTTATTATATTTTAATAGAATTTAAAAAAAAATTGATTTGATTCGCCGAATTTTAGAGATGTAATTAGAAAAGATCTTTTTATTTTTATCTCTTTTCTTATTTAATTAAGTGAATTAAAATATATAGCAATTAATAAAATTGAGTATTTTTTTAGTGTTATCACTTCTACCTTTCCTACTGATTGATATAACACTACTATTATATCATTTGCACAAATGATTAACATTTTTTTCAAAGTTACAGGATGTAAATAAATTTGAGATATTGTAACTTTCAATGCCTTTTCTATTAAAAACTTGTGTTTTTATTTTTATCAAGTGTAAAATAAATAGACAGTACAATTTAATATACAATTTATTTATATTTAAGAATTACATAGTATTTATTAGATTTTACAAAAAAGGTATATTACATTTTTTACAATTAAAAAATAGTATTTGATACAAAGAATTAAAGAAAAAAAAAATATAAAATTAAACTTTTAAAATATGCATTATCTCTATGATAATATAAATGAATAAATGATTATTTTTATATATTTTGGTTAGAAAAAAAAATTATTTACTAAAAATATATAATAGTGATATACAGACATTTGAATATCCAAATTGATAAACACACACTATTTATTTTTTTTTCATTATATTAAATAGTTTCAATTTGGTATTTAATAAAAATATAATGGTGCTAAATTTTTCAGAAAATAATATTTTTTTTTAAATTATATTTTAATTCTAACACGTTGAATGTCACAGGAATCACTGGTGACTGGTTTGTTAAGTGAGGTATATGTATCATTACACACTTGTATATTTTTGATGATTTGTTTATCTTGTCAAGTTGAGTTTCTTATCAATCATTACACTATAATATATAACATATAATGTGTGGTAAAAAATTTAACTAAGTTAAATTGATGAAATTTAAAAAAAATAGTATTATACTTAAATTGTTGGAATAAATTTGATATATTATGAGTTTAATATTGTTCAATATCTGCATATTTCTTTTTTTTATATAAATATGTAGATTCTAGGAGTTTTTAATGTATATGGACTAATGTGATCAACACTTCAAATGCTGAACTAAGTTTTAATATAAGTTCCATTTTTTGTAAAATACATATTTGGAGGGTCATGATTATGGTTTGCATTGGCATAAAACAGTTGATCATTCGCAGTCATTGCTGATGAAACACATTTGTATTTGGAATATCTGGAAGAACATCGCCACCATGTTTTACCAGGCTTAGATCGTGCTACAGAGTATGTATAACCATAAGCCATTAGTAGACAATTGCCTTTGATATTTCGTATAAATTTAACTAAAACATTTAAAATAACGTTAGAAAAATATACAAATGTATTATATACCATAGTTGTGTGTATAAATTATCATAAAGAGACAAAAGACTTTCCATGGATTTTAAGTATTGTTTTACTTCATCTTAAGTATGATGATAAGTCAGGTAGACACAGAACTTTATTATTTTTCCATTGATATTTGAGTTTTTTAATAGGTATCAGGGAATAAAAGTTTTTTTTCTATTTTTACCATCTCATATTATATTAAATATTGGATCTCACTATTATAGATAAAAATTATTATATTAAATAGAAGTTTTTTGAATTTGAAATTTTACTCATATATAATTTATACTATTAATAATAGAAGTTTAAAATATTTCAAATGAGATTTTTTTGATATTATTGACTCTTTTGTCAGTAAAATTATACTAACTTTCCAATTTATGAATTTTATTTAGTTAATAACGTTCTAATTATATATAATTATATACGAGAAAATGTAATAAATTAAATACTCGAATAAAAAATTTATGAAAAAATTGTCGATTTGATTATTAAAATAAATATTTGTTAGATATGCTTAATGAAAAAATCAATATATAAAAATTATAATGTGGTAGAACGTTAAAAAGTCTGCACGTATAAGTTTTTAAGTAATAAAGTAGACTATATATTATTATTAAAAAAATGAATGCTTTATATATTATACATATTTTACATTGGACATTCGCTTACAGAACTGTAAGATATAAAAATGGCAAATTTGAATTATACGGTCCAATTAAAATTTATACCTACACTATGCTTGCATTATATATTGTGTACATATTGATTATTATCACATTTTTACTATCAACCTTCGATTCCAAAAATATATCATTGGTGAATAAAATTTGGATAATAGCTAAAGTTTTAAACTATTTGAACGCAATAGTTTCGTGGTTAAGTGATGCATTTATCTTTAGTTCCAAAAAGGAATCCACATTTAACAAACGTTTGATAATTCAGCAAATACCAAATTTGGAAATAAATAGTTTAAGTATTCGAAACAATATAATATTATTTTATATAATATATTTTATCATCAGTTTGCTTCAAAATGCTTCAGAATGGTGGATAAATGATAATGATTATTATATTATGGTAGCTAATTATATTAGCCAAAGTTCTATAGATTTGATGATATTACAAATGACAGTACAAAACTGCTTCAATTACGTTTTATTAAAGAGAATGAATTTAAAATTGAAATTGGAAGTGTTTGACGTTAAACCATTTATTGATGCATATGAAAAGTTGATGGAAAATGTTTGGGCACTCAACAATAGTTTTTCTTTTGCAGTACGTAAAATACTTAATTATAAATAAAATCAAAAGTTCAAGACCTTTTTTGCTACGTTTTTCCTTTTTCTGTTGCCATTTTTAATAATAGTTTAAAGTTGATTGAAAACAAAATTTCTTTTCATTAGTCTTGGTCGTTGTATATTCTTATTTTTTTTTTTTTTTGATATTTTAGATATATATAACTTTTCTCAATTCCTGTAATTTTAATAGTTTAATAGCAATTGGTTATCAATGACCAATAAATTTAATTTGAATCAAAAATTTTAATCATCCTAATATTTAACAACCATAGTGAGTGATATCACTCACATTAGATGCTTGATTATATTTATTTACTTTCTACATGCATAATTAATGTTACTACTATTATTTGGGTGTTTAGGAATATCTATTGATCACTATATATATATATATATATATATATATATGTGTGTGTGTGTGTGTGTGTGTGTATCAAATATATTACATCATATATTTGTTTTTCACATTAAAATCATATTTTATGATTGTTATTGACATTTCAATATATTTCAATATAGGTAGATAAATAGACATAGATATTTGACAGGGATCAATTATATTAATTTTTAAAAATACTCTAATCAGATATTTCATTTAGTTTTATAAACGCTTCTGTTAGGCAACGTGGCTGTCGAAATACTATTTATATATTACTATAGACAATAAGTGCACTTTTTAAATTAAAATGAATGCATTAAAATTAATATATATGATACATTGGACATTTGGCTATAAAACAATAATATATAAAAATGGGAATTTTTCCACATTACCCTATTATACGACAGTATATGTTTTCGTTATGATGACTCTTTATTTAATATATATATTATTTGTAATAATTAGTTATATTAATCATATATTATTCATGAAAATGAACGCTGTTAGTTTCTTTTGGGCAATAGCAAAATGTCTGAACTATATAAATGCAATGGTTTCTTGGATTTCCGATTTTTACATATATGGCCCTAATAAAATGAAAAGTTATAATTACCGTATAGCCATTCAAAATAAATTGAAATTAGATATTCACTATAAGCATGTGTTAAGAAAAATCACAATTATGTACTGTATATATTTTTCTATTAGTATAATACATAATATAAGTGATTGGTGGACGATTAGTGATGGTATTTATATAACTGTAGCAAATTCCATTAGTCAAACGACGATAGATCTTATAATTCTGGAAATAGTATTGGATAATTATTTTAATTATGTGCGATTGAAGAAAATAAACGAGAAAATGAAAAAGGGAAATATGAATATTTTATTAGTCATCGCTGCATACGAATTACTGTCTGATGATATTGATAAAATTACTGGAAGTTTTTCCATAGTAGTATGCAAAAAATACGTGTATATATATATATATATATATATATATATATATATATATATATATGATATTAATATACTTATATAAATATTATATCACATTTATTTTTCTTTTCAGAAAAATAAGTGCAATAAAATAAAAATATAATTGTCTACATGTAATATGTTAAAAATTATGAATACTTTATAATATTGTTTTTTTTAATTTCAGATATCATTAGTAGCTCTCAATTCAATATTGTCATATGTTGTCGTTATAACTTCTTTAGTGCATGATAATAATAGAGTATGTAATTGGTTTTGTTAATTATATAGTTGTTTGCCTTCGTATTAAATTAAATTTGTGCAGTAATAATTTTAGAGCATTACTAGAATTTTACCGATATCGTTTTGGGTCGGTCATTCAATAATGTATATGTTAACTTTATCGTTTCTGGGAGAGGCAATGTATCAAGAAGGGAATCGTACAAGGGAAATTACTGGGAAACTTTTAATAACAAAAAATAAAGGTATTAACAATTATTTGAGCACAATATTTTATTAATTCATATGAAGTTACATGATATTTTTTATCGCTACAGATTCCACTACTCTCTATCATTTGGGATTATTGAAGAAAATAACCGACCATCGTACATTCTGTATTTCCATAGGAAAAATGATCCCATTAAACTTTGAATTTCTATATTCCATAATTGGAACAACAACATCTTATGCTATTGTCATGTTACAAATGGGAGTAACTGAAAACAGCGTGTTGTAACATATAAAAATAAAAATAAATTGTATTGTGAATTTTACTATAATATCAAGAATATGACTTAATTCACATATAATATTTTTTTTATCTAGTAGAGTATTTTGAGGTATTTATAATTATTAATTTTTATTACTTATAAATATGTTTAATTAATAATTAATTTTAAATCACAAAATAATACTTGAGATCTCGTTAATAAATAAAAAAGTCAAAAATATTATGAGTATTTCATTGAACAGTCTAATTTTCAATAAATTTAATATAACATATGATAAATGTCTTATTGCTAGATTTGTACATTGAAAGAACACTTTTAGTATTTATTAAAGCAAAAATTCGTGTCGAAATCTATTCAACGCCATTTTTAAAGTTTAATTCATAAAACAGTCAACACTTTTAACAATTATTATATAAACATATAATGATTTTAAAACATTCAATAAATATTAGTATCGTATACGATTATATGCATTTGTGTGGTTTTAACATTTCCAATTATTCATTATTATAGATAGCTAACATTCTTAATTTTTAATATTAATATTAATTTTAAAATAAAATGAGGTATACATTATTATAATTATACGAAAGATTATCGTAAAAATATAGTAGAATAAAATAATACTGTCAATTTTCACATATATTTTTATAAGCATCCATGACCACAAGTTTTTTTTTATTTACTATATGATAATATAAAATTTATAATAAAATGCACAAGGAAAATAATCTTCTTATGCGATAAATTTATCACTATGAAAATAAATCTACATTATTGATGCTATTATATAATAGAACACAACCTCAATTTCATTTAGAGGTTCTTTTTATTAATATTTTTTGTACTTTGTCTCTGGTTATTAAAGTTTTATTATTAAAAAATATTTTAAATATGGCCATGTATGTATCACATTTATTGTATATTTTATTGAGAAAAAAAATTAATAAATATATGATTAATTTAAAAATATTCAGTTTAATATAATTTAAATTTACAACATTCAATTCCAGTTAATTTGAAAGAATTTTAAATTATAATATGAAGATTATTATAATATTTCCAATCTTTATTCAGATCTAAATTAAAATGATAAAATAAATACTGCAATAATAAACTGTTTTTAGTATTATAATAACCATTGTTGAAAAAATATAATTAAATAAATTAATTAATACATAGGATGACGAACGTCGATGTAAGTTTTTGATTTGACATGTCTACCATGATAGAGTGTTGGTTCATGGTTATGGATGCCCTTATGCATCATCAAAACGTCATGATTTGTGATTGCAGTTGCAGTACATTTATTGATTCCACCAATGCAGCATCTCCACCAAGTTTTTCCGCAATCATTTGAAGTGTTTATGTAAAATTTGTAGCCATTTACTATCAAAATTTTTCTCTTCCTCGTTGGTATGAAATAAACTAAAAGTTGATAATATATTAGTTTCGTAAAATAAAATATTTAGAGCAAACAAATATATGCTAAATATAATAATTATTATTATTTAAAAATATTTAAAAAAACCACTAACTTACCAAAATAAAAAAAAATATTTTTATTGAATGAAATTATAATAAACATAAATTTATAATATACTACTGCTCAGTTAATTCTGAAATTGATATGTTAAACTATTTACCTTAACTGTTTTAAATGAAAAATAATTTAAATAAAATATATTGAAAAAAAAATTTTGGCTTATTTTTAACTTGTTTTTATTTTAAACTTAATTATAAAATAAATATAAAAGATATAAAGAATAATATTTTTAATATATTGTATATAGAATAAAAATTTTATTCCTTAACAAAATAAAAATAATGAATTTGTTAAATATTTATTTATCTGCAAATAAATATATAAAGATGAAAGATTAACAGATAAAAAGCTTAAATTTAAATTACAATAAGTTTAAATTGAAATAAAAATAAAATTTATAAAGTACCATGATTCCTTTTTCTCGTGTCTTTTGTAAAAATATGATAAAAAAAATATGTATTACCGAAATGAAACAATTGTATATATTTCAAAAAATTTTATTATATTTAAAAAGGAAATCAATTAGATTTTAATATAATGGGTGAAGTTGAACATATATTCCGTTTTTTAATATTTTATAGAGTGGACGTTCGTGATTATGATAACCTTTTATATTAACGAGTCTTCCTTCTTTTGTGGTGGCTCTCGCTGTACAATTATTAGCGGAGAACGTCTGCGTGCATCTCCAATAAATTGCTTTGGTTGAATGAGACACATTTTTCGAGTAAACGTAACCGTTAATCATTAATCGAGTACTTTTTAAAGTTCGTATGAATTTTACTAAAACTACAAATATATACAAAAATTAGTAATTTAATACGTTTCAATGTTATTTCTTATATTAAAATGATAATTTTGAGCAAAAATAATCATTTTAAAAAACGACTAAAAAAATATTTATTCAAAGGGCGCAAAAATATTTTATTAATTTTTAATGAATAGTGCTTTTAATTAAATATTATATTTACATATCAATTTTCATTCACTATGTAATATATCTTTACCTTTTTAACACTAATAAACAAAAAAATATCAATTGCTATTTTTGCTACCTATAGAGATATACTTCATAACAATTTACATCACATGTCACACTTGTAATTAAACTTTGAAATAAAAATAAATTAATGTAATAAATATATAATTTTCATTTACCTAATTATATAGTTTGAAAAGCATTGTATTTATAAAACAACATATTATTATTAGGGCTTGTGATTATGTAAATTTTTCATATATATAATTTTATCTTCAAACGTGTGAATTACTGCAGTACAACGTTTACCACTATGAGTTGAACAAATCCATCTGGTTTTTCCATTTTGAAAGCTTCTCTGACGACAAAATTTGTAGTAACCCACCATTAAAAGCGTGGTATCATTTCTGGATAGAATATATGTAGCTAAAATTATAGATAAATGAATTTAGCTAATTTAACGAACCGATAGCTGATTTTGAACCATAATAAATTATTATAATTTAAAAATTTATTAAATAATATGATGGGGTTGTTATGAATAATATATTGGAGTAACGAACGATTCTTTATCTAAAAACATTCTATATATGTAAAAGTTTTAGAATACTTTGTTAAATAACAGGCTGCAATGAAATTATTAAAAAGTTTCAACATACACTGTTATTTTGTATACATGGAATAAAAATACATATTACTATTAATTTAAATGTTTCCTTTTTTTATTTTAATAAAGTTAAAAGTAAGTAGAGACTGAGTCATCGTTGTTTAATAGAAGGAGGAGGGTGAGGAATAATTATATAGTAGTTCATAGTATAAAAGAGGAATTTAAGCCACCATCATATCCAAAGATTCAATTTTACATATTTTTAAATAAACTTCACTTGTCTATTTGTCTAGGTGGAATTTTGTAATTATATCGTTTTTACAATATAATTACAAAAACTACTAATAATACGATAATGTATTATTGCATTATTATTAATAATACAATATAGAATAATACGATATATATATATATATATATATATATATATATATATATATATTTATATATATATATATATATATATATATATATATATATATATATATATACACATACACCATATTGTGTGCCATATTGAACGAATAATATAATTTTCATTATTTTTATATACAAAGAATTATACACACATCATAGAAGTCAAATTAATATTTTATTCTTTTCAAAATTTCAATATAAATATTTTTTTAATATACTACTTTAATAGGTTTATATTAAATAAAAATCATAATAAAGATTTTCGAATCATGCTTCGTCGTAATTAAAATAAAATCAATGTTCATATTAATAAAACAAAAACGATTTTAATAGGTTTATACTTTACAATACGTTCCATTCGTTAATTGTACAAAACTTGGACATTCATGGTTATAGCTATTATTTAGTCTTATTAATACATTTTTATTGGTTGTTGCTTTCGCTGTACATTTATGTTTTTTTGAAAGTCTGCGAACAACAATCATCAATCATCAAAAATCTTTTTTTATGATTCTTATATATTTTACTGAAAAAAGTTAATTTTATTAATTTTTCATCTTCGAAAAAAAATCAAGAGACATGTAATAAGAAACATAATTATTAAATGGACAGTTAAAACAAAATAATAATAATTTTAAAATGTATATTTGGTTTTTTCATGTTATAAGTTATTTCTATACATTATTTTTTAACGCAGCAACATAGATAATAATACAACTATGAATCCTAAATAATCTATTATTTTAAAGTGTAATATATTTTCCATAGGGTGTACGAAAAAGTCTTGGAGGTTCGTGGCAATGATTTTCAACACATTTGATAATTTTGCCATCTAAATCCATTTTTATAAACGACTTACACTTTTTGCTATCTCTTTTACAGCAATACCAACGGCTATAAGCATAAGTTTCTCTATTGTTCTTGTTATATATGAAACCATTCAGTAGTATATTTTTACCACCTTTTCTATTTTCTATATAGACAACTAAAATAAAAAATATGGTTACAAAATGTATTTCATTGTATTAATTTTTATTAAAATATATTAAAAAACCGTGAAAAAAACAAAAATTAAAAATCATGTATTAAGTACAGATAAATTTTTATGTGAATTATTCTATCAATATTTAATAATCCATTATTTAATTCTTTTAATATTTTTATATATTTAAGTACGCATTTGTTCCAGAATATATAAAGCTTATATTCATAGTTAGTATAAATAAACCAGGTTTTGTTAAAATAAATTATAAGGTAGATTATAAAGTAGATGTAACAATACAATTTGAGAATAACTTTATATATAGGTAAAATAAAATATCATTAATAGTTTTAAAACATTTATTATTTTCTAATTGTTATATATTTCCATTTATTGTTTTTTTTATTATAACAACAATAGTTTCTTTTGAAAATTATAATTTAAGATTTATAGAAAACAAAATTCATTGCGACCTTTAAATAAAAAATGAATTAATTCATACTAAGGTAATACAAATTTCAAAATATATTGAGATAAAAATTAATTACTAATGGACACATACAATTTATTACATATTTAGTCATAAAAATTAACTTGAAATTGGTATACAATTCAATATTAAGTGTTTTATTAAACAATATTCACAAATATTTCTGAAAACGAACTGAATAATTTATTTAAAAATAGTAAAAATGGCTACAAACCTTAAACGATTTTTAAAAAAGTAAAAGTGGATATCCTGCTGACGAATGAATTTATATTTTGTGGTTGTCAACAAAAAAGATTATAATGCTATATATCTCCCATTAGATGTACAAATAACTTCTGGAGGTTCGTGAGTATGATTACAACAAGTATTACAAATTTTGCCATTTTTATCAATTTTTACGTATGATTTACATTTTTTACTTTCCCTTTTATTGCAAATCCAACGTTCAAAATTGTGAAATACTCTACTTTGCTTGTAATATACAAAACCGTTCACTAGTATATTTTTACCACCTTTTCTGTTTTTTAAGTAGATAACTAAAACAATAAAAAATATAGTTAGCATATTTATATATATATATATATATATATATATATATATATATATATATATATATATATACATACATTACCTTCATGTATAAAATACATGCAAAGAGCAAATCAAACCCCATAAAAATTTCAAAAAAATACTTAATCATTTGACTTTCATATAAGATCCATTTTATATAATATATCTAGGAGGTTCATGATTATGATCTTCTTTACTCAAATTTAGATAGCTATTTATAGTTGCGATCACGGAAGAACACTTGTACTTGGAGTATTTTGAAGAACATCTCCACCATATTTTGTCACCTTTAGTATGTACAGCAGAATAGGTATAATTATTCACCATAAGAAGACGATTGCCTTTGTCATTTACTATAGATTTAACTACAAACGATATTAATGAACTGTGTATATGCGTTTATCTACATATTTTTGATAACTAGAAACTAATTCCACTATGTAATAGATAAACTATATATATATATATATATATATATATATATATATGTATGTATATATATATATATATATATATATATATATATATATATATATATAAATTAGGAATATTTAAGATATAATTATTATGAACAAAATATTCTGAAGGAAAATCACAGTCCCTTCGTGATTTTAGCATGTCTTTTAATATACAATTACATAAATATTGGTGAGGAGAATTAATTGTCTTTCAATAAGGTTAACCACTAATGACTCATCAGTATTTAATGCATAATAAAATACATTTGTCTCAACTGATCGTGTTTTATGTCTTTTATTTAATATTTTTCTATTATGTTGTTTTATTTTCTTTAAATAATTACACAATATGTACACATTTATAAATATTTATAAATTAGAACGCGGATGATTGTGTTCACGAGGTATTTTAACCATAATGTCGTTTTGGGTGACTGCTACACTGGAACATTTTGTTTTTCCATAAGTTGCACATTTCCACCAATCTTTACATATATGTCGTGATCTATATGTGTAACTCTTATAAAATGAAAAACCATTGATTATGAGCAATTTTCCACCACGATTGGTTGACGAAAAATATGCTGAAATTTAAAAAAAAAACATAAATCTTAAAATAATCCGTATACTTTGTTACTTTTATTAATACATCACATATTATGTTCAATATGATTCTCCATAAATAGTATTTTTTTTTACAAAATTTGTTTAGAAATTTAGTCATAAGCATTACGTAATATTTTTATATAAGTTTTATTCGTGCATATTTTTTATTAAATATAATTAATAATAATAGTAATATTATAAAATAGAAACTGAAATGTGTTGTCCAAAATTAAGTAAAGTAACATATTATTTCAAAAAGCAAAAGTTTCCAACTTCAGAATAATCTATTATCATCGCTTTTGGAAATATTACTATATACCATATAATATGTATTGTAGTTCTAACGTTTACACAATTAATTCCAGTAGTTTTCGGAACATCTATTAGAGGAACTCCAAGTATTATAATAGGAAACTATAATTTTACGAAGCAATACTCCAGAGGAAACAAAACTCGCTGGTGGTGTTCTAATGGGCACAATTCTAGCACATCCTAATTATTCTTATATATATGATAAAGAGATTTTACTATTTTTTGAAAATATTTTACATAAACTTCTGAAAATTTAATGCCAACAAAAACTAAAGATGAAAATGATAATATATTAAAATAATTTGTTAAAATTGCTTTCTTGAAGATACAACAAATAAAGAAAAAAAATAAACATCTAACTGTAAAAATATGTTTTTATCTTTTGAATCATATATGTAGTATAAACATGAAAAAGTTAATTACAAATTAATAAGAGTTGCTTGTAGTCACATATGATACAATAATTTAAATTAATGCGACCATTTAGTTTTAGAATTTAGTTTCCTATATAAAATTCGATAATTAATAATATAAAATTATATACCTATATGTAAATCATAAAAAATCAGTTCGTATTTAAATTTTACAACGGATTTTATTATACTTACAGTTACGTTTAGTAATATATATTATATTTCAAGGACATTAAGTTTTGGTTGATGATTGTGTATATTTTTTATAAAGACAATTTCATTGTCAATTGTGTGAACTAATGCACTACATCGCCTATTACTATGAGTTGAACAAATCCAACGAACTTTTCCATCACTCGTATGTTTTGTATGACGACAAAAAGTATAACCATCTATTTTTAGAAGCGTTGTATTAACTCTAGATAAAATATATACGGCTGAAATAATAAAAATATAATTAATGTCCGTTCGATTTTTAATAAAAAAAAATGATAATTAAAAAAAGTATGTATTTATGAAATATAATTTTGTAAATTATTTTCTATTTACGAAAACATATTTAGGAATATAAAATTCAAATTTGTAATATTAATTTAGGGCAACCATTTTCTAATGTGACAATTATTTAATGTAATTAAGTGTAATAAAATAAAATAACTAACGATTATTTATAATTTGGATTTTTGAGAATGATAATGATTATCGTTCTGGAATACAATTTCATGATAAAATGTATGTATATGCTCTATTTAAACTCAATTAAAAAATTTTAATTTCTTGAGAAAACATATTTACAGCGACCTAAGAAACAGATTATTAGTATGTATATATATATATATATATATATATATATATATATATATATATATATATATATATATATATATATATATATATATATATATAGAAATCTGGATAGAATTTTTAAATAAACCTTTCATTCTACATATAATATATTTATCGTATTATACAAATATTATAACAATAATTTTATTAAATATAATACAAAAATGTTCAAAATATCAAAATTAACACAAGTGCTTTAAGACTTTATTTTTTAATATCAGTTTCTTTTAAAATAAAACGTATTTTTTTATACATACTAAATATTTTTTAATCCTTAACAACTGTCAGATTTTAGAATATCACATTTATCTATTTACGAATTTTGAAAAAAATACCATTAAACTTTACATTTTATGAATATTTTTTCATAAAATATATCGCAATTAAAAATATTGTTTATAAAACATAATAATTTATGAGATAACTTCATTTATATATAAAAAGAAAAAAGATCTTTTCTAAAAAAAAGCACTAAGAACTGACATTCTTATGAGGGGAGTTATTATTGATTTTAATTTGGTCTAATGAAACAACAAAAATTATCATAAAATGCAAAAATTGCATTGCAATATATAGTTTTCGATTTCAACATTAGTACAATTCACAAATATATTGCATTAAAAATATGAATAATATTATTTAATTCTTTGACATATTTTTTATTTGAGTGAATTTTTTTAGCAAATTGCAGTTGTTGTTTAAAAGGTAATGAAATCTTTCGCGAGAATTTGTTATATTATATTTCACACATAAAATGACTTTCAAAGTCTCAACACCTAATTCTAATTTTTCTGATGACACCACATTTAATTTGATAAGCAGATCTAGACAATCAGTTCTCAATAACTATTTATTGTAGAATTAACAAAATTAATATAAAACTAATATCTTGGCGAAAGAATTGCAAGACTTCTGAAAATCGTTTGCTACTCTTTTCAAAAATCGTTTTGTACTCTTTTCAAAAATTGAGACTTTTATAAAATGCCGCGATACAACTTGTTAAATATTGGGACTGTCCTGCCAAAAGCGGAACGTCTGGTCACCTTATTAATAAGATTTTTTTATTAAGAACAAATCCAACGCTAAGTTCAAAATAAACAATATAAAAAGTATTTTATGAAATAAAATACATCAAAAATAATAAAGTATTTTATTATGAAAGTCATTCTCCATTAAATTAATTAGGCTTGATATTGTATGCACTCATGTATTTTTATATTCCTAATATAACAGATATTTATCATTTAGCACCAATTTTATAATTACATGAAAATTTTCTCAAAATTATCATATAATTGTAATTGATATAATTGTATCATATAATTGTAATTCATATTTATTCAAGATAAACTGTATTTCTAACAATAGGATCATGATTGTGTGTCTCATTACTATATACAATCATATCATCAATTGTATGAATTTTAGCCTTACAATTATTTGTTCTATAATGAGAACACATCCAGTAAAGTTTTCCATTAGTTAATTTCAAATGTTTAGTATATGTATAACCATTAAATTTAAGTATCTTTGCGTTTCTCCTCGTTGTGATGAATGTAGCTAAAACAAATACTAAAATGAAAATCATTATAAAAATCACCTTTCTTATTTTAAAATAAATTGTCACTAAAGAAAATAAAATTAACAAAAATAAAGTAAAATTAAAAAAAACATCAAAAAGCCTAAATAAAAAAATATGAAATGTAATATTTTTATGATATAGATATTTAAATAATAACAAATATATTAAATTCTTTAATAATAGATTTTTTCATTTTTCTTGAAATGTGTATAAACAAATCATATTAGTAGGTTTTCATAAGATAATCAATACAGGCATTTATATCAAAAATATATTTTATGTAATTTAATTTTTAAATTTTATAAAATTAAGCTTTCGGTTGATGATTGTGAATATTATTTATATAAACAATTTCATCATTAATTGAGTGAATCAATACACAACATCCCTTACTACTATTAGTTGAACAAACCCAACGGAGTTTTCCTTTCGTTATATATTTTTGACGACAAAAAGTATAGCCTTTTATTTTTAAAAGCGTTGTATTAAGTCTAGATAAAACGTATGTGGCTGAAAAAATAAGAAATATAATTACAATAATATATAATATATTTTATCTCTAATAAAAATATAACAATTTTAAGAAAAAAATTTTGTTTCGTTAAAAGAGCTTTGATTTTTTTATTACTTTTATTTATTTAAAGATTACCAAAAAAAAAGGTAAATTAATACAAAATAAACTGTTGAGAAGATTATTTAAAATATTGTTGACAAAAAAACCTATTTCATTTCTTATAGGGAAAAATCATTAATTAATAAACAAAGCAACACAAAATTTAAATATTATCATGAAACAATATTACATCTAAAAATATAATAACCGTATAGTGATGTTAAATCATGATAATAAAAACACATACTAAGCAATATTAAAAATACCAGAGCAATAACAAGTATTTTAATTTAAAAATTTTTCATTCGTGAGTATGTATGTCTCTAGTGTAAACGACGTCATTATAATAAGTATGCATCAATGCACTACATCCACGTTTTACTTGTTGGATACATTTCCAATGTATTTTTCCATTACTTTCCCTACGAATATAAAACGTATTACCTTTATACATGAGCATTCTACATTTAAGTATGTATAGTTTAAAATTATTATCGTCTTTGTGAACTAAATAAAAAAATAAAATTTTCTAACATTTATCAATATATTATGTTTAAGAAGTATTACATGGTATTAAAATTATTTAAATAAAATATATTAAAATACAGCTATATATTAATATTCAAAAGAATTGTAATTTTCGAATATTGCTCTAAAAATTGTTACATTGATCTCATAAACAATTACATATATTTTCATTATGTATATATAAAAAGTTATCATTTCTGAAAAAGATATTATGTGTAACAATAAATAGCAATTTTGTGAAACACGTGGTATTAAAGCATGTGTACATTTAAAAGTAAAATTTAGAAGGTAATAAAAAAAGAAAACAAAAGTATGACACGTATTTTTTTAATAAAAAATAACTTTGTAACAAATCAACAAATATAAATATAATACATATATGTTTTTTTTCTAAATTTATTTAGCTAAACAATAAAATAACATTCATCCAACAATTCAAAAATCTTCATTGATATTTCTTATTGAATTACATTGGTATTATTTTTCAAAGATAAGTGTTGACCATTAATAAATATAAAGTATTCTCATATGAAATATTCGCGTATAGAGATATTTAAATTGGGTAAATTTAAGGTTAGAAAATTAATCTTGCAGAAACCACCTATTAACCCTTGATAATGATGATCGGTTAGAAGTTACCATCAAAAAAATAGGAAAGGAAAATTTTTACAAGTCAATAAATTCTATCAAAAAGTGATTTTATCACTATTTAACAGACAGCGTACAATTGTGATATATCTATTTTATTATCATTTTATTTTTACCAATTTTCAGTTTTTTTAAGTTAAAATGTGGTCACGCCTTTTATGCAATTCTAACTTTTGTGCCTCAAAAATAGTCTGTATTTTTTTTTATTTTCACTACCGTTGATATAAATTGTAGCTGCTTCATTACATATATGCCTTTATTCGGCAAAAATGTATTATTTCCACAAATTTGAACATTTCATATGAGATAATCTAATACTATTTTTAATGTCAATATTTTATTATCAGAAGAAAATTTTTTGTTTAATATTTGGTGGATGATTATGCATATTTCTCACAACAACGATTTTATCTTCAAATGTGTGTATTATTGCTTGGCAAAGTTTTCTATTATGAGTCGAACATTTCCAATGAAGTTTTCCATTGCCGGTTCTTCTACGAAGACAATAAGTATAATTGTTGTATTTAAGTAATATTGTATTATTTCTCGATCTTACATAAGATACTGGAAAAATAATCAGAAATTAATTACTACAATTAAATTTAAATATTCTTTGGATATGCACTTTTCAATACAGAAAATATTTTACATAGAAAATGTGATATCCATTCCAATGATTAACTTGATATTATAGATTTTATTGAATCAGTGATATAATCAGAAATTCACCTTTTTATTTATAAAGTTTTTTTCTAAATTGGTGAAAAGTTTTTAAAAATATTTACAATATTTGATAATGACAACATGTATATATATATATATATATATATATATATATATATATATATATATATATATATGGTGTGACTAATAAAATTGAATTATATGACGCTCCGATTCATATAACTGATGACACACTAACCAGATAGTATAATACTTAAAAAATCGTCGCAAATACAGAAATCGTGGATATGAAATAGAAATATATATAAATTTGTAAGAAATTCCATGATTCCAAATTAAAATAAAAAAACAATATTTGTTTACTAAAAAAATACATTTTTTATCGTTGCCCAAGTTTGTAGGTATTCAGAAATACGCATCGTCATATCGTAAACACGATATAATTGTCATTAATTGACCAATTATTTTATAAATTTGTTAATTGATTTTTATATTGTCATTGAGAGTAAGTATACAAAATTTTAGCTCAATTAGATATTGGGAAATACTCGAAAAATCGATTACAAAATTCCACCCAGACAGACAAGAAATAAAAAAACTTGGAACATAACAGAGTGTAAAGAGTTTGGTATTTTTTATGGTTTTGCCGCCCTTAAAAGGTTTTTTAATTAAAAAAATATTCAGTTGTGGCATTCATAATTTACCATTTGAAAATGACTTTTTTATATATGGATTAATTTACATAAAAAAAATCACAACGCATATTTACTATGCCTAAGCCATCGTTCAGATTTTTCGAGTTAAGATAATCTTTTCAAAACTCATTGAAGCTTCTTCTTCAACATTATGTGGAATTAATATTTCTTTTAAGCCTTTTTTTAAGTGGCAACACAATTTTTTACCAAATAAAATATCACAGAAATTTTAGTGTTTATTCTATAAATTATAAATATAATTTTATAAAATATTATTTTTACATGTTATTTCAAAAAAATAGGTCTAAAAATATTGAATAACATTTTTTTAATATTCATCAAAAGTTTAAAATTTTGATAAAATAAAAGAGCAGCACCTGTTTTATGATTTTGTATAGTCAATATATTATATTAAAGACAAACTCATAATATACTAAAGTATAGTAATTAAACTGACTAAAAGACAATTAATCATATAATTTTAAGTTAAACTGTACTGATCTATCAAAATAAGAATTAATGACTGTAGAATATCATTTATATTAAAAATATAAAATATCCGATTAACATATAAAGATATGTGATTAATAATAATAATATTAATGTATAAACGCTCAAATTCAACAACAGAATATATATATATATATATATATATATATATATATATATATATATATATATATATATATATATATATATATATATATATATATGTTACAAATATAACAATAATAGACTGGACCGCATTTAAAATTAATTAATTAAACTATATAAGTAACAATTAAATACTTAAAGATATTCATATCTCATATAAAATTTTGGTGCATGATTATGCATATTTCTCATGAATACAATTCTATCATCGTAAGTATGAATAATTGCTTTACATTGTTTTCTATTGTGAGTTGAACATTTCCAATGAAGTTTTCCATTTCCAGATCTCCCACGAATGCAATATGTATAATTGTTATATTTAAGCAGAATTGTGTCATTTCTCGATTTCACATAGGATGCTAAAAAAATAATTAAATTCTTATTAATAAATTAAAAGTTTATTGATATTATAATGTGTTATAAATAATTAATAACAATACTTGTGTATGTTTTATTTTCCTCATCGGAAACGCTTGAAAGTAAAAGGATTGAACCATAAGACATTATTTTTTAAAAAATACGAGTATAAAGCTTTTTCTATTTATTAAAGAAATAAATCGAGTTTTTTAAAAAATATATATAATATATTTACAACGATATTAAATTATATTTGATCATAATGTAAAAAAGAATATATGTTTTTTAATTGAAAATAAATTTTATTTTCATAAAAATTAACATAGAACAGAACGGGTTATATATTTATCGTCAACTAATTATTGCATATTATATATTAGATTCATTGTTTTATATAAGTTTTTATTTTATTATATATTATTATATAAAATCTATTGTTTAATTTAATTATAATATCTCTAACAAGAAAAATAATAAGAGTTTATTTCATTTGTAACGGTATCACATTTTATTATAAATATTATAGTTTGATTTTTTTTGAAAATAATCGGGCTGTTCTGCAAATAAAATAGACGCAAAATTGTCTTTTTATTAGGCAATGATTTTCAAAAATAAAAATAATCTTAATAATATGGCGAAAATGAGGAAGCGTTTAATTTTTAATTATGGAATTTTACGTGCATTTTATAAATTAGGAATACTTGTTTACAGACTAAATATATTTTACCATAATTTATTGTAATTTTTCATAGTATAAATTCTTAGAAAAAAGTTTTTTGTGTATTTTAGCAAGATTGGCACTTTTATATATAGTGGCAGATAAAAATAAAAATATTCAAAAATTATTAATTGAAAATAATAAAATTAGCTTTATATTTAAGATGGAAGGTATAGAAAAGTTTGATATAATTATATTGAATATTGTTGTAGAAAGTATTAAGTCTTGTGAAATGTTGGTGAAATTGACTTTAATTTGTGAATTTGAATCTGTCAAAGACACTCAGAATGTTCAATTTGTTAATTATCATGTCAGATTTTCTGGAAGAATTCACTCGTGTGAAAGAATATTGTTCCGGAACTAAATTGACAATATAGTTTAATAAGAAAAAATGTAATAGAGTTGATGATTAGGAAAGACGTAGTTTTAATTTATATTATTAATGCTTTGGATTAGTTTTTTTTAAGAGATGATAACGTTTCATATATAATTTTTTTCTTAATTTAAATGATGCAATAAATTAAGTAGTAAAAAATATTTTTTTAATAAAACAATTTCTTTGAATAAAAATTAATTAATCTTTCGTAAATGAAATACTATATTATTATTTTATTTTAAAATATAAACCAGTTGACGATACATTATATATTGGAGGGTCATGGTTGTGTTCACCTCTAATGTTAATGAGTTCATCGTTCTTACTCTTAGCAATTACTTTACAATTGATAAGAGGACGTGACATGCATCTCCAGTATATTCTATTATTACGAATTCTATTTTTTACAAGCACATAATTGTTGATCATTAAACGAGTGCCTTTTAATGTTCTGATATATTTAACTGAAAACAAAAAAATATATATTAACGTTTTTCTTACAAAATTAACATTTAGTTTTTCTATTTTATATGTGAAAAATTGTTAAAATTCGAATTAAACCTTTGTAAAGAATATTTATTTTTTATTATTTAAAATTAACTTTTATCTAAATTAATTCATCATTTCATTCGTCATATTTACAAATTAAAATACATATATCTTGCCATTGAAGATCTTTATTTATTTAAACAAATTAAAAATATACCAAAATACAATTTTTGACAATTTAGAATTATATATATCAACATTACTTAAAATGTAGAAGTTAGATAAGCATATAAAATTATAATAGAGGTTGGCATTCAATAGCTCATAGTATATCAGTACAATTGAAGAACAAAGAAATTCATTAGGCTAAAACAGTGTTTCCCAACGTGGGGCCTACGCCCCACAGGGGGGCAATTTGATAGTTAAGGGGGGGCAATTTTAAAATGGACTCGACACGAACAAAACAATTTTTGAAGGTTAAAAATTATGTAGGGGGGCATAAAAATTTTAGAAATGTTAAGGTGGGGCATGGCCTAAAAAAGATTGGGAAACACTGGGCTAAAAAGTATATAATTTATATACATATAATATATAAAGATTTTAGAAAATAATTTTAGCAAATCTGAATAAAACAAAAATTTACAAGAAAATCAAAACGTTTGAAAAGTTAGAAAGTCTCGTGTGGTAACTTGGACAGGACATTTGAGAGGTGCATGTGCTAAAATACATCTCCAATAAATAACTTTAAACACTTATTTTCTCATTTTCGAGAATGCATAACCATTTATTATTGAATTCACAGTTTGTATTAATTTCACTGAAATCATAATTTAATTGTTAATAATTATTATTATGAGGAAAATAAAAATTAAGTAAATTTGTAAAGTAATTTTGAATGTAAATATTAATAAAAGGATTATAGAATAGAGAAAATTATCCAAGTAGACAAACAATGAAGCGAGTTTTTATATAAGTTAGTATAATAATAAAATACTGATTGTTTCGTTTATTTTCTTTATATAAAAAATATATAAAGCATACATTTTGAAGAAATATAATATAGTATATTGTAAACAATTTACCATATATTATAATTAATATTTGGGATTATGAATATGTTCGTTTTTAATATATACAATATTGTTATTATATGTGTGCACAATTGCTTTGCATCCCTTGTGCCCATGTGTAGAGCATCGCCAATGCATTTTTCCCATTTTAAAGGCATTGTTTAAATAGAACGTGTACCCATCCACGCATAATATTTTTTTCCCCGCATACTTTTTCTGAGATGAAATATACTTTGCTAAAAAGAATAATCATACAATGAAGAAATAATTGTTAAAAAATAATTTAGGGGTACACATGTACAAATGATTACATTTATAAGGAAAAAAAATAAGATCCAAATAAGCGAGAAATATAAACGCTGGAAACGCATAAAAATCATTACAGATTGGTATTAATATTTTTGAAACGCCAAATCTAACATTATCATAAACTTAATAATTGAAAATTTATTAGTTAAAATAAATTTTCCTTCGATAACTGGTATGTGAAAGTTTCTGATACAATTATGTTCCATCACTATATTATTTAATATAATTCTACATAAAGAAGAAATTAAATATGGTATATTGTAATATATAATCGCGAAATAATTTTCAATATTTCCTTAAAAAAATATTAAAAAAAAAATGTTGAAAATTTTAAATGGAATTACATTTTTATATTAATGGTTACATTAATTGTTTACAAATGTCTATAATGTAAATGCGTCATAAGAAAATTCAAAATATTTATTGATGAAGAAAATATATCAAATTTGAAGATTATTCTGAAATACCATATAGCCAAATGTCAGTGTAAATCGGTTCATTAATAGTTGTTAACACTGCAAATATTATTAATAAAGCAAAATGATTATTATGAATAATTCTGTTGATATATAGTTAAAAAAATTAAAACATGTTTCAAAACTATAAAAATGTTTTTTAAAATATATTTTTCTCGTATGTTTTTCAATAGACGAAATATATTTTTATAATTTGAAAATAATAATACAATGTAATTAGTAATTTCGATTTTATTAAAAAATATAAAATTACACATTTCAATATTAAAACAAAGTATTTAAAACGATACAATTCAATACAAAATAAAAATAAAATAATTTTATTATACTACGTATGTCATTTACCAACCTTTACCATTATTTTCATAAAAAAAAAAAAATTTATTTACCAACTTTTACCTTTATTTGAAAATCTTGGTGGATGAGTATGAACGTTTTTTACATAAACAATTTGATCATTAATTGTATGTACAGTTGCAGAACAACCTTTACCATGAGCACAACAGCTCCAATGCATTTTTCCACTCAAATTTGAATGATGATAATAAAAAGTATACCCATCAATATATAAATTTCTTCTGTTGTTACGAGATTTAACAAATTTTACTGAAATAAATAGAAAAACATTTAATAAAAATAAAATTAAATAAATAATACATACATACATACATACATACACACACACACACATATATATATATATATATATATATATATATATATATATATATATATATATATATATATATATATATATATATATATATATATATATATATAATTTTAGAAGAGGATTTTTCTAAAAGGATATATATGCACAAACAATAAAATTTCAGAAATTTCATTATAATATTGTATTTTTTAAAACATAAAACAGATAAAAAATATGAAAATTATATATTATCAGATTCCACAAATTACAATCAATATAATTAATAACAGTAATAATTTTTAGCACAATAATAGTGGAATTTCCTTCACCAAGTTCTAAGGAATAGATTTAAATGTAAAACAACTAAACTTTTAAATATTTAGGATCGTGTGTGTGAACATTTCTTTTCCAGACGATTTTATTATCCATAGTATGGATGCAAGCCTTGCAACCTCTGTAACTGTGCGTTGAACAACACCAGCGTGTTTTACCGCTTTGTAACACACGATTTTCATAAAATGTAAATCCATCTATATATATTAACTTTTTTTTCTTTTGAGAGTAGATATATTTCACTAAAATAAAACAAATAATATAGAATATCTCAAAAAAATATGCCGATATACCATAAACGTAATAACAATTTACTATGATTACATCTATAACATGATTTTTTTAACAAATTTTATTACAATACTTATAAAGGTTATGTTATACATAAATAAAAAAGGAGGCAGTAATAACAAAAATTTATTTTAAATAATTTACCACATGTTGAATAAAATACAATATGATCATTTAAAGATATATCTTAATACATAATATTATATAATTACCAATTATCAAAAAAATCAACAAAAAATCAACGGATAATTTAAATATCGAATTACAAAACAATATTAATAAATTTTATTATTTACCAAGATTATTTATTAAAATATGAAATTAAAAACATTTATGAACAATTTTATTTTTCCACGTTTAACTAGTAACTGAAATTTACTGATAACAGAACAAAATTAATTATAAGAAAAATATAATAGATTTAATTTAAAAAAAATAATAGTTTTCGCAAAATTTAAATAAAGCCTTATTGAAATTTTTACAATAATACTATAAGATTCTAGTAAAAACCCAGATTTATAGACATAATTTAAAAATATTTATTCACTACAATTTAAAAATATTTAAATGAAAATAAAAAAAGACAACTTATTATGTGTGCAATAAAAAATTGTAAAACATATGTATAATACCATATAAAAAAACTTTTTATTGGTTACAAATTATAACGTTTAACGAAAAAATATTTACTAAATATATTTATATTTTAATTTGATTTCTATAAAACTATTTTAAGCAAAATGACATATCATCGAAGTCATTTGCCACTGCCGTCCAAAGAGAGAAAAGATTTATATGTATTTTCAACCAATGAAGTCTCAATGGATCCGTTCATTCTTGAAACTTGATCAGATACATATAACTTTTACAACAAGTTTGTGTTTTAAAATAGTAAAATTGTAACAATAAAATTACTATTACATATATTTTGGATCATGTTTATGAATGTTATTAATCCATATAATATTATTATCTATTGTACACACAGAAGCAGTGCAAGTGTTGTTTTTCGAACATCGCCAACGTCTCCTATTGCAATGTTTTCTAGCGCGACGTAATTTTACCAAATAAAAAGTATATCCTTGTACGTACAACAACATATTACCCTTTTGTGAATAAACAAATTTCGCTAAAAAATAAAAAAAAATATTTTATTATATATACACATAACAGACATAGGTGCGACTACAAGTTAGAAATTTAGAAAATATTGAATTCGTAAAATTGAAAATGTATATATATGTACTATATTAATTAAGTAAAAGACGTGAAATGTTCTATAAAAAATAATGATAAATTGTCATTTTTTAATAAAACACAATTTGAATTTACAATAAAATACGATTTACAAATTCTTGTTTTTTATATTAATAGATATTTTTAATATTTTAGATAAAAAAAAATATGGTTAATATGATCTTCAACGAAAAAATATGATCTTTAACGAAATGAACGGTTGTTTTGCAACTTCGTTTTTAACACGCATGAAACAAGATGTGTATCCGTCATAAATTAATATATTCGTAAATTCTATTCCAGGAAAGAATATTACTTTTATTTTATTTAATATGCTAAAAATTTATACAATATTTAATCTTATATCCATTTTACTGTAAAATAAATCAGAAAAAATACAAACAAAAAAATCTTTTTTTTTTGTTGTTGTTGATGAATTGATTAACATTTTAAACAAACTAAATGTTAGTTATATAAGGTGACCAACTTTTTTATAATTAAAAGGAGAACATAATGAAAAATCGTTTATAAAAAAGAAAAATCAGTAAAACTAATTTTTAAATTCTTATGGTCACCAAAACTCCGACGATTCAAAAAAATCCTTTTATCAATTTCAAAAGTACAGAAACAATTAAATACAAAAAAAATATAAGAAGGAGGATATTATTTAAAGGAGGTCCCTTAATTTATAGCCTAGGTGGATGACAATGATTTTTAATTCGTTTCAAAATTGTATCATCAATTGTATAAATAGCTGCTAAACAACCCTTGTTAGAGTGTGTAGAACATCGCCATCGTCTTTGTCCTTGATTATTTAAATATTGATGAAAATATGTATATCCATTATCACATAACAAAGACTTTCCCGAACTGAATGTAATGTAATACGCTAGAAAAAAAAATAGAATTAGTAAATAAATAATTATCATATGATAAGTAAATAAAATAAAACTTAAATCAAAGATACCATTGAAAATATATTATATATTTTTTTTGAAACATTAAAATCAATAATCTTAGAATATGTACCATATATATAACTGTTAGAATTAAATTGGGTCTTTAATATAAACACTAAATATTTTGTCACAAAACTGGCATATACTTTAATATTTTAAAAGGAAGATATAATAAAGTAAATAATGTAAATATAATTTTATTACAATATATATTATAAAACATTGTACATTATCTCAAATCAATAAATTTATTTCATATTTTTTTATATTACTTTTTTGACAACAATATTATTCTATAAATATAAATAACCTCTAAAAAGTAAGTGTGTATATATACAAGCAAATTTCCATTTTGTACAATTTCAAAATAATGATATCACAAAATAATAATTAATTGTTCAAACTGTCACTAAATTAATCTAGTTAATTAATGTTAATAAATCAATATCCTAATGAGAATTTAATACTCGTTACACATATGTATTATAAAAAATTAAATCATTATTACATCAAACAAATTACATAATTATAAATCAAATCATATAATAACATTTTCTTTTGATATATTTACATAAATAATCCATCAAATATTTTACACTTAATTTTCATCAATAATGATCTAAATATCTAGGTTCATGATTGTGAATATTTTTAATATAAGTTATTACATCCTCTATTGTATGAACGATTGCTCTGCAACCTTTATATGCATGAGAAGAACACAACCAATGTTTTTTCCCTTGTTTGTTTAAATATCTTGAAGAAAATGTGTATCCACCAACGCAAAGTATTTTTTTTCCTTTGCTCTTATTTGCCGAGAGGATGTATTTTGCTAAAAATATATAACTAAATTAATAAAAAAATAAATAAATCGAATAAAAAAAGTTTTTTACCACTGAATGTGATAAAATAATTTTGCTAAAAACAAATGGAATTTTATTAACCTGTAGTAAGTAATGAAGTTGGTTAAATTATTAATTATTATTAGTTCATATTTCTATTACGACCCTTGAAACAATTATGAATTTTAGTCGCAGAAATTTAGAAGTAGATAGTTTTGACAATTTTAAAATTATTAAAATACATTTTAATAAAAACCATTTGAGATAGTTACTTATTTAAGTAACTATGCTGGAAATAAAAATATATTAAATTTGCGTTTAAATGTTTCAAAATATATAGAAAATTGTGAATATTAAATTACAGCTATAACAAATTTACTTTAAAAAAAATATTGTGAAATGTAGTATCTAGAAAATATACGAGAGAAATAAAATTCAAAATATGGAAAAATACTAAATATTTTTCTTATAATTTATTACTAACAAAAAATAATTTATTAGGAATGCTAAATAAAAATATTAATCAGGATTATAAGACTTACATATAAAAAGTGTATAATTAACTTCTACAATAAATTATGAAATAAATGTTAATACATGATCTAAAAATTTCAGATAAAAAAATATTAACAATTTTTTTTCATAAGTTGAATTTAAAAATATGATTTAAAATACAAAACTATGCTTCAAAACATATTTTTTTGAACTTAAATTGGAAAATAAAAAAAATTAAAATATCGATTAAGATAAATTTTCTGAAATTAGTGAATCTAATATGAAATAATAAATATTATGAAATTTTTGCAAAACAAAATTTTACAACCATTGTACAAACCAACATGCCAATATTTTAAAATATAGCTTATAAGTATAATATTATTTATTATATGTAAGTTGTATCAGATATTAAGAAAAACAATTTCGATGTCTCAATTCGCCAACCTCAATACCTGGTCACATTAATATATATATATATATATATATATATATATATATATATATATATATATTAACTTGAGAATCTGGGATAATGATTATGATAATTTTTAATAATTACTATTTCATCATCTATAGTATGAACAAGTGCTTTGCAACTAGTACTTCTGCGTAAACTACAGTACCAACGTTTTTTTCCTTGTAAACTTGAAGTGTTCAGAACGAAAGTAAATCCATCGATAAATAATAACTTTTTGCCTTTGTTGGATTTAATGTATATAGCTAAAAATATAATTAAAACATGAATCAAAAATAACTTCATTGAAAATATAGTATTATTAGGATATCTAATTAATATATTAATAATAACAAGACCATATTTGAAACGACATTAGTGTTACTATTATATATTACCGAATCGTGTGCACTATGTTTTTCTTAATGTTCATGTTATTAATTTAATATTTGTTGCTATAGCTATTTATATTATAAATAAAAAAAACTTTTAAAAGGAATCAAAAAGTAAAATAAGTTTTTTCAAAGAGCCTACAAATTCATACTTTTATAATTAAGAATGAAAGTGTGGGCGCGATAACATTACTTTCCACAATACTTACTCAGAGAAAACTAGGAAACAATATCAAAGCAATAGACAGTAAGTTAAATAAAAATGTAAATTATTTATATTTAAATTTAATTTTTCGTTTTTTAACTTAAACTTATATAGTGGGAAACTTTAAAGAAAAATAATTTTATGCCATTATTATATAAAATAAAAATGAATAAAGAAACTAAAGATTTAAATATTCCGTTTTAAAAAGAAAATTTAATATAACTATAAAAATATTTTTTCCAAAAAAATACACTTTTACATTGTATCACTGTATTACCAATAGCGACAATCGCACTATTGTATTATTAATAATACAATAATATTATTGTATTATTTATCATCACATCGATTATCATACTATCGCATATCGCATAATATAATAAAAGCAATATAATTAATTGCCACTAATCAGTCAACTATTTTGTAGATCTGTTGAATGATTTTTGCATTATCATCGAAAGTGAGCAAATATACAAAATTTTAGCTCAATTGGATATAGGAAAGTTCCCAAAAATTCGATTACAAAAATCCACCCAGACAAACGGACAAGTGAAATTTATATGAAAGTGTGTAAAAAATTAAATGATGTAAATATAATTTGATGACAATATACATAATAAAACAGATATATATATATATATATATATATATATATATATATATATATACATGATCTCGGATCAATCAATTTTCATTTTTTTTATTATTATATTTTTGATAACAATATTAAATTTATAAATATAAACAACCTTTAAAAAAGTAAGTGCAAGTACATCACAAATAATAATAATCAATTGTTGAAACTGTCACTAAATTAATCTAATAATATTAATAAATCAATACGCAAATGAGAATTTAATGCTCGTTACACATATGTATTATAAAAAATTAAATCATTACATCAAACAAATTACATAACTATAAATCAAATCATATAATAACATTTTCTTTTGATATATCCACATAAATAATTCGTCAAATATTTTATACTTATTTTTTTTTCATCAATATTGATCTAAATATATTGGTTCATGATTGTGAATATTTTTAATATAAGTTATTACATCCTCTACTGTATGAACGATTGCTCTGCAACCTTTAGATCCATGAGAAGAGCACAACCAATGTTTTTTCCCTTGTTTGTTTAAATATCTTGAAAAAAATGTATATCCACCAACACAAAGTAATTTTTTTCCTTTGCTTTTATTTGACGAAAGGATGTATTTTACTAAAAAAAAATATAACTAAATTAATAAAAAAAAATGAAATAAAAAAAGTTTTTTATCACTGAATATAATAAAACAATTTTGCTAAAAACAAATTAAATATTATTATTATTCTATAGTAATAAAGTTGGCTAAATTATTAATAATTATTAGCTCATATTCTATTACGACCCTTGAAACTAATTTTAACCAAGACAATTAAAAGTAAATAGTTTGGACAATTTTGAGATTAGAATTAAATATGCTGGAAATAAAAAAAATAAGTTCGTGTTTAAAGTTCCAAAATATATATAAAATTGTGAATTATATATTATAGCTACAAAAAACGTGCTATATCATCAAAAGTGTGGATGACTGCTTTACATTTTTTATTATGATTTGAAGAACAATACCATTACTTCGTCTAAGCAAATGTAATTTTCTCAGTAAAAAAAGTATAACACTCAAAATATATTTGCCTGATGCCGTTCCTTGTATAATATAATACTATATAAAATTGGAAAAATGATGTTTCTTCTTATAATTGATATGTTAAGGTGATATCGAACCATTTAATTAAAATTCACAATAACACTATATAGAAATTTAAGTATTAAATATGTAATATATATATATATATATATATATATATATATATATATATATATATATATATATATATATATATTGATAAATAAAGGCAGAATATTATAAAGAAAACGTTTTTATTTATAATATATCGATTTTTTACAACGATAATTTTATATATTATGTAATAAAAATAACAAATTATGCTAATACGCATTAAATTCTAAAATAAAACTTAACACAAAGAAAAATGTTTACAAAAAAAATATAAATTACTCTAAAACAACAACAATGAAAATATAATTTAAAAAAAAATAACGGAAATAACGAAAAATAAAAAGCTTTCTGGCAGAATGTTCTTTAATATTTGTTACCCAGTATTTAAGGGTTTCTAAATAATTAAATAAAAACTTTCTTTTATAAATTTGATGATATCATTTTAAACAAATCAAACTTTTTTTTCTTCAAAATAGAAAAAAAACAGCAATAATCACTGATTTACATATTTTGAATCATGATTATGGATGTTTTTAATAACAACAATTTTATCGTCTACAGTGTGAACAACTGCTTTACAATCCTTAACTCTGTGTGAAGAACAATACCAACGTTTTTTTCCTGCTAAACTTGATTTGTGCAAAGAAAAAGTATATCCATCAACACATAATTGCTTGGCACCCTTCTTTGACCATACATACGTTGCTAAAAAATGAAAATATTTTTAGCGCAATTAATAAAAAAAAATATAAATTAAAAAAAATATTGATATATATATAATTTTTATTTACATTTGCACCTTAAAATAAAAAGTAAATTGTAAAATTGTAATATAAAATAATTTTAATACAACAAAATTCAATATACAATATTATATATATATATATATATATATATATATATATATATATATATATATATATATATATATATATATATATATATATAATTTAAAATAAAATATATAAAAAATATTAACGTCATTACCACTACAATAAATCTGTTTCATATTTAGGTTTATGATTATGATTAAGTTTTTTATATATTATTACATCGCTAACAGTATAAAGGAAAGCTTTGCATCCTTTGTTTGCATTTGTTGAACATCGCCATCGTATTTTACCGATTCGATTTCTCCTCTGTTCATAGTAAGTGTATCCTTCAAGACACAAGAGATTTTTGTTTTTCAATTTGTTTTTGGAGATGACATATTTTACTAAAATAACAAAAATATACTGTCAAACAAAGATTAGTAGATTGTATATTTTTTTAAATAAATTATATACCTATTCACTTTGTCACATTAATAGTGTGACATACAGATTCAACAAGTTAGTCATTAAAAGTTGATAATATTAATATGATGATATTATTTACTGTTGACATGTTAACTCCTTGTTAGATTTTTATACATGAACCATATTGTGAGATAATTGCGGAAAGATATATTGAAATTGTAAATATGATGACAAATTCTGATTTTTAATTCGGGTATTTTAAAAATAGATAAAAATATATTAACAATATGTAAAAACAACAGGAATTCTTTACTTATTTATAAAAATTGAAAATAATACTTCTATAAAAACTTATTTATAAAATTGAATCTAATAAAAAATCAGTTTCTTGGGATTAAGTTATAATTTATGTAAAACTTACATTACTATACTTCTATGACAATCTTAATTTTTTTATTACGATTTTTCTTCCTTTTTACTTTAATTTTATTATACTCTAATAAAACATAAAATTTGAATGGAATAAATAATTTCAGAATTAAATTAAAAGCACAGAAAGGTTTGAAAATTTTATTTTAAACGCATACGCATTAATGACAAATTATTTTAATAATTGTAATTATAACAATTGTAAAACTACTTGAAATATATTTTATTACTAATTGTTAGATTATTATTAGTTATTTTATTGCTTGTTACCAACAAAAAATAACATAAATATAATATTATAACTCTTTAACTAAAAATATATATAAACACAATAAAAATTCTAATAAAACATTGTGTTAAATAAAGAATGAACATAAAAATTGCATATATACAGGTATATTCAATCTTTAACATAAGAAATAAATAAATTAAATGGAAGATAATAAGATATTAATATAAAATTAACAATTATTGAAGAGTAATTAAAAAAGTAAGTTCAATTTTTCGAATTCATTTTGAGTTTAATTACAATTGGTAAATTTAAAAGCTTAAATTATTAATATATATATTAAAGTGTTACAATCATTCACTTACATTAATCTAATATTATTATTTTAATTCAAACTTCAATAGAGAAAAAAAATAATTTAAAGAAAAAAATGTTTATTACTACAGAAAACCTTACAAAACTAGAAAATATGTTAATTGAACAAAAAATAATTATGCATTATTTATTACTGCGTATTTTTAAATACTAATTATGAATCAACGTATCTCGCTTCATGATTATGTATATTTTTACTGTATACTATATAGTCTTCAATAGTATGAACAGTTGCCTTACAACCCTTGCTTCCGTGTGAAGAACAAAGCCAGCGTTTTTTTCCAGAAGAAGTTGTGATTTGTGCAGAAAAAGTAAATCCTTTTAAATATAAAAGTTTTCCATGTCGACTACGGCTTGTTATAAATTGCGCTACAAATTAAATAAATCAATTTAAATATAATTAATTTTAAAACTGATTAAATAGAAAATTTATTCATGCGTTATAACTAGATATTTATGAAAAACATATAATAAGTATAAAATAAATTCATAGAAATTGGTTCACTTTATTATGCCTTATATTGACATTATGAAGGACATGAAGTAAAAAATATATTCATTTTAATACATAAAAAATTACACAAAGGTATCATAAAAAATTAAACGTACATCGTGAAAATTGTGTAAAATGAAACAAATTATTTATATTTCCATAATTTTTATAATTATTATAAAACGTACATAATTCAAATATTGAATATATCAGAAGGAGCGTGAGCAATTATAAAAAAATATTTGTATATAATAGAGTATTATGAAGATATATAATTACAGAACATAAATTTGAATTTAAAAAGAAAAGTTTTCGTTTTTTGGTAAAGTCAAATTATTCACATCACTATGGGTATCACACATACACATGTATGTGTGTATTATTTATTTATATATATATATATATATATATATATATATATATATATATATATATATATAATACAATTATTTATTAACATATCTAGGTTTATGATTATGAGAATTTTTCTTACATATTATTGTGTCGTTCAATGTGTAAATACTTGCTTTACATTTTGTACTAACTCGTGTAGAACAACACCAACATTTATTTCCAAATTTACTTTGGAAGCGAAGAGCAAAAGTATATCCATTTACATACAAAAGTTTGAACTTTCTTGATCGGCGTGATACTGTGACGTACATTGCTATAATAAAAATAAAAAAGATTTTGTTATATATATATATATATATATATATATATATGCATCAAATATATTAAATCATTTAAAACAGAGGTGTCAAACTCATAGCATATTACGGGCCACATGAACTATTGTGTACTAAATTGTAGGCTGCACTCAAAAAAAAACTGAAAGCGCGTTACAAGCATGAAAATCAAAATATCACTTTTAATTAATTTAAACTGTACTACAACTTTACTTAAATAAAAAAACAAAATTTATTTTTAAATATTAATTTAATATATGTTATCAAAAACATCACATCTGGGCCCGCAGGCCTTGTGTTTGACATATCTGATTTAAAATGTTAGTTTACTGATTATAGAATCGTTTATTATATAAAATATTTGACTCAAAAAAAAATATAATAACAGAGAGAACAATGGTAAAGAGAGTTGTTACAATTATAATTTAAATAATAAACGTTGAATATGTGAATAATAAAAAATATCAATTAATTTCTCATCACGATTTATTCTGTTTCTTTCATATCCATATATTGTCTCATTCCAAATCTTTCGTAATAAAATAATAAGCCTGAACATTGAATGCAACATTGGTAAATCGAGCACATAAAAGAGTTAGCATTATGTCGTTCAAAAAGTTAAATGTATGATCAGGTTATATATAGATTTAGACGATAATAAAATTAATTAAGTAATTAAAAATAACTCTGGCAAAGAATATGTAACATACAAAAAATATAATTATACAAGAACAAAAATATCAATTAGAAACTAATTTAAATCTTGAATTGTGATTGTGATCATTTTTATAGTAGACAATATTGTCTTCTATTATATAAATGAATGTATTACAACACCTCTACGAATTCGTGAAATATATGCGGTATTTTTCCAATTTGCTTTATCGATCTGCCTGAAAATGATATCGTCAAAATATAATAATATACTGTTTTTTAGGAATTATTTAAGATGATAAACATTGTTAAAAATAATAATACATTATTTTAGAAATCATTCCATTAATGTTGAAAATTATACTGCTACTTTTTTAGCGTGCTGTTTCTCAACAATCTTTCTAGGGTTGATATTTTTTCTATTTGCTAGAAATACAATTTGGAAATAGATGATTCACAGTAGCAAAAAATGGTAAAATTAAATTTATTACAAGTAACTATAGTATAAAAAATAATACAAGTATAAAATATTGTTTTTATATTGTATTTTGTGCCAAATATTTTTATACACATAGAAACAAAAATAAAAATTAGAATTTCAATTGAGAGTGATAAATTTTAAAACAAGGTGTTACACATAAACCAATTCTACAGTCTGGACAAAAATAACGAGATTCCCGTCGTATACGCTTTCCCGATGTGTTATATTTTGAACAACATACGAAACATCTTTTTGTAGGTGCAATTTTTTTTCCTGTCATTGGAATCTGCTCTAAAAAATGACGCTCTGTCAATCGCAATGGACCCAATATTTCATATTGACGTCCACCTTCAGATGGTAATTCTGCTGAATGGAAGAAACCATAGGTTAAAAAGTCAATAAAGTGTATAGTAATTTGAATGTACGGATAACGCTTGTTCCAAATTATAGTTTGAAAAATGTATCACTATTTTTTATTTTATAATAAGATATTAATCTTCAATACTTTTTTCAATATTAATATTTTAAACTAATAAAAAATAAATTGAACTCGATAAACAATATTATAAAAGTAAAACATCATCTCACATCAGCTTACATAAATATATATTTGAATTTACCAAGTTTGCCTAAATATACGTTTAGGAGTAAGTTAATATTTTTAACAGATACAATTTTATAGTTTATTGTATGGTAATTGCATTTTATTTTTTTGACGAATGAATTCTGGTGTAAACGATTACAGATATTCTCTTAGCCATCTTTTTCTAAGATTAAATAAAAATTGTTAAAAATGATATCGTCAAATGAACTAGTTAAATTATCAAATACATTTTTCTTTCTATTTTACCCTGATAAAACTAACACCCCGCCACACGCTTGTGTATGTTGTTTTTTTTTATTTGAATTTATTTGAATATCTAGAAAAATGAAAATAAATAAAGATGTAGTTGAAAATCATAAAGGTCATATTTAAACTAGAATCAAATATACAGTGAAATAACACTACTAATAAACAAATCAACAAATTTATTGTAGCTCTAACATTAAATAAAAATACATTAAAATTGGAAAGCTTAAAATTATAAATTATATATACCATATATATATATATATATATATATATATATATATATATATATATATATATATATATATATATATATATATATATATATATATATATATATATATATATATATTGAACTTGAATTACTTATACATTTTAATGTTTGACATAGAGTACTTATGATATAACAATCAAGAATAAAAAGTAATTAAAATGATTTGGGATCATATTTAGGCGGGTGTTGATGGGAGTTTTTCATATATAAAATCTGATCTCCGTAAGTAAAAAGAACTGCCTTACAGCCTTTATAATAATGTGTTGAGCAGGCCCAACGCTTTTTCCCAACTTTAGTTGACGTATGCTCATAATACGTAAACCCGTTCACGCATAATAATTTTTTATTTTTTATTTTATTCGATGATAAGATGTATCGTGCTAAAAAAAAATAATACATTATATAGTTTAAATATAAATATAATATATTAATAAATACTTACATATTAGAATGTTTCCTCATTTATCGCAGAATCATCTGCGATAAGTAAAAATACATAAAGTAGGGACGCTATATTTATTTTAATATTTATACATCGTTTCAATAGTTATGGTATACACTATATAATCTTTTTCCCACACTGTTCTATGCATGTACTGAATATGTTTACTTTAAAAACACTCTTTCTTAAATGTTAATATATACAATACAAGTGTTTTAAACTTTTAAATCTAGATGTGTGATTTTAAAATTTTGATAAGCACTCATTTGCGAGTATTCTGGATGTGCTATGCCGCACATCCGTAAAATGTTCTGTATAAGTATTATTGTTAGTTTCCGTTTGCGACAGATGAAATATTATGATTCAACAGCATTCAACAATAATATTTTAAAATTAATCTTATTATTTTTTGTAATTTTTGATACTGCCCACCATACGCCAATGGTATATATGTTATATGTATATAAAATCAAATCGATTAAATTGTTAATCAATATGTAGCCCTAATAACAAACAAACGTGACAAGATTACTTTTCCTACAATAGAAGTAAAATATATTAAATATCTTTTATTATTAAAAATGTGTGTAGGTTATCTTTTTATAAGATGTAACATATCGTACTGAAAAATAAGTATTACAAGTAAAACAATGTTTGATAAACCAATTAAAAATGTATTTTTTTTTTAAATTAAACACTTTTTTATTTTAATTATCTTTGTAACATAAGAATGTTGAAAGATGACAAAATATATTTCTTACATAACATATAAATGGAATCTATATGCAATGAAAATTCGATAATTTGTAATTTAAAGGACAGCAGGCCAAAAGTCACTTGAATAATGAAGTCTTAAAAATTTAAATATAAAACAAAAACTAATAATTATTATTTATTATTACTAGAAAATATAGATTAAAATAAAAATAAACGTGTGAGTAAAATCAATTTAAATTTTATAAGGATAGAAAAAATATTTCAGGCATTCGTATATATATATATATATATATATATATATATATATATATATATATATATATATATATATATATATATATAATTAAGATGAATTTATATTTCAAATATACTAAATAATTAAAATCTATTTAATGCTTTGTTTTTAATGTTTATTTTATTGATTTATAATGTCGAGTTATCAAATATATAATATCAAATGTTCGAATATTCGAAGTCGATCCTATATTTTTTAAATTTAATTAAAAATCATAAAATGAAATAATAATAAAAATAAAACGCAACTTCCAATGATAAATAAGATTTTCACATAATAAATAAAAAAAGCAGAATTAAGGGAAATATTTACATAACAAATTATAAATAAAAATTATAAATATTAACACATACAAATTGCGTAGAAGGTAAATAAAATTAACAGATAACTTGAAGGATTTACTTTGGAAAATTACTTCCTACGACAAAAGTAAAATAATTTTTCATACTTCTTTAAAAAATTATTTATAAAATGATTTGTTCAAATTTATATTTGATATGTTGCAGTAAAAAAATTTTTTTTTTTTTAAATATGTACGTTACAGTACATACAAATTATTTTATAATTTAAGATTTGAATGATGGGATTTAGTTTATTTTTAAGAGAAGAATAAAACTTAATAATTTTTTTTGACATTGAGATCAATTGAACTAAAACTCCTTGTCAGAAGCATGAAACCTTAAAATTGTAATAATTTTTCGAGCTAATAAAATGACTAGTCGAATGGAAATGTTATGTTTTGTCTTCAAAATGGAAATGGATCCTGAAATAATGACAGATATAAACGTATAAATTTTGATTTAACTTAAGAAAATTTGAATTAAAAAAAATATATGACTGTGGTCAACACTTATACCATTTTTCTAAATTTTGGTTCGTGAATATGTTCATTTCTCATATATACAATCATATCATCAATTGTATGAACAAGTGCTTTACAGCCTCTGTGCAAGTGCGTCGAACAAACCCAGTGCTTTTTTCCACGCAAACTTGAAAATTTTAAATAAAATGTGTATCCGTCCACGCATAATATTTTCCTTCCTTTAGCTTTATTCGTTGATGAAATATAATGAGCTAAAAATGAAGTAATGTGATTAAAATAATAGATATGTGAAAAGTAAAAACTAAATTAATACAGCACATACTAATAATGATGTTCATGTGATATTATAAAAATAAAAATACAATTATATAAATTATATAAGAATTTAATTTTTAGATAAATAAAAATTATATCTATATTTATATACAGCAAACATTATTACATTAACAATATAAAACACTTGTACACTTGTATTCGATAAAAATGTATGTTTATAAAACTTATATTTTATTTT
Organism: Leptonema lineaticorne; assembly: GCA_024500535.1. Classification (NCBI taxonomy): domain Eukaryota; kingdom Metazoa; phylum Arthropoda; class Insecta; order Trichoptera; family Hydropsychidae; genus Leptonema; species Leptonema lineaticorne. The sequence continues at coordinate 11,793,494 of JANIJI010000004.1, read as the reverse complement.
ACGAATATAAAATCAAAAATACAACATAAAACATGTCTTATACATAAAACGTGAAACACTCAATGAATTTAAACCCATTATTAATGTAAAATGAAAAATCTAAACTGCGTTTAATATAAATAATCTCTACGAACTGACAAATTTCGACCGTGATTATGAATATTTTTCATGTAAACTATTTCATTTTTTAAAGTGTGTACGGTCGCTGTACAGCGTTTAGAACAATGTGTAGAACAAATCCAACGTTTTTTTCCATTGAGATATCTAGTTTTCTGTGAAAAAGTGTATCCATCTACTTGCAATAATTTTCTGTTATATCTCAAAGACTTAACATAACATACTGAAACAAAAATTTTTATTGAATAATCGTATTTAGTAACTACTATATATCATTCTTATAAATGAAAAATCAATGTAAAAATTAAAAACAAAAAAAGGCAAAAATTATTTTATACGTTTATTATACAAATTACTAAGAATATATATATATATATATATATATATATATATATATATATATAGTATTTGTGTGTGTGTAGTGTACTTAAAGAAATAAACTTAACATATATTTTTAATTGTCACAATTTAAAGAATTACAATTCGAGAGATCTAAAAATTAAAAATTATATAAAAAATTGTAAGGTTTTACTTTTTAAACTAAACGTGCTTTTTTATCATACTAGAAAGAAAGAAATAATAATATTTTTATATAACGAACAATGGATTTATTATATTATATTGTGCAATTGTAACTTCATAAAATAAATTATGATTAAAAATTTAACAATTTTCCAGATATAATATTAAACTTAGTTAAAAATTAAAAGAAATTATTAAATGATAATATTAAATATTTAAATAATGTTAACATAATTAACTTAATTTTACTGCAATATGTATTTTATTATTAAATTAAGCAATTTGTAATAAATGAATTCAAGATATTGATCACTTACGATATTTACTTAAAAATAGTACATTATGTAATGAAGTCGAACCATTAAAAAAGGCATTATTTTAGAAATATTGTTAAAAACGTTTTTCTTTTAAATATTTGGTTCTGCAACAAATATATGGTACTTTCAATAGCAATTAGATATTTTTAAAATATTACCAAATAATCTTATAAACAAAAATGCACATAAAAATATCTAGTTACTAATAAGTAATATTAAATCATACTATATTTTTTTAAATGTATACATTTTTCCGTAATTCCGATTACAAAAAGCCTTATCAGAAATTAAAAAAGATTGTGACAAAATGCATAAAATACAAAGTTTATAATTTTATAGTATTTTTATCATCAGTACATATAATATTCGTTAAAAATAAAATAAAACTAATAAGATATATATATATATATATATATATATATATATATATATATAATATTTGTTAGCATCTTAATAAAATTGCAAGATAATAAAACAAAACTACTTATCTAAATATAAAATCATAAAAAATAACGTAAATGCAAAAAACAAACAATTTCATATTTAAAATTTACTTATATTATAAAGGTTTAATGACGTTAAAAAGTTGACACTAAGTTATTTTCAGTAAATTAAGGAATTAAAATAATTGATAAAACTGAAAACTGGACTGCAAGAAAATAAATGAAGTTTATTATAACATATTACAAATTCTACAGTCGTTATAATAAAATAATTTACTTTATATAAATATTAAACTGTAGAAAGTTTTCATTTAGAATTTTTTCACTTTTATTTATTATTAAGTATTTTTCTAAAAAGATTTCATTAAAATTTTATAAATGCTATTAATCAAAACTAACAAAAAATATTAGCAGTACTTTAATTATCCTATAAAATTTATTAAAATATAAATAAAAATTTTGAGAATACTATTGGGATTAGATCGTATTATTAAATTTTGATGTATTAATATGTTAGAATTGTTAAAAATAGCACTGTTAATATCATAATTGCCAAATAACAACTGTGAAAAAAAAATATAATAAATATTTTGTCTTTGAGCATCTTTTCAGTAAGAATTTCTAAGTTGTAAGCGAAAAACTGAAAAAAGTCAAATTTTAGAAGGTTTTCGGTAAATATGAAAGGAGGCGTAACTTTTCGCATTCTATTTTAGTTTATTATTTAAAATGTGTTTTCTAAAAGAAATTTCACGATATAAATAAATCATCAAAAAATGACAAATTTAACATTTATACATATATAGTTGGAATATTATATTATTTCTTTTCCCTTTTAAGAATTGTAAAATTTTTGTTCTATGATATTATTGTTATTATAGCAAGTCAATTTTTTTTTTTTAATTTTTAATAATATTTATACTCATATATGATACATACAAAAGCACTATTTAAGTTACATAAATGTGTGACCCGCATAAAAAAATATTTTGAAAATGGCCCGCCGCCAATAAGAGGTTACCGACCCCTGGTATAGAAGATATTCGTATAATGTAGTGTTCAGTTCATTAATTTTCCTAATGCTATCCAGTTTTTTTATACATGAAAATAAAAAAAATATTAATCCAAATGTTATAATTATATATAACAATTATGTTTGAGGATCTAAATTGATACGAATTTTCGGAAATGAATTTAATTCATTTGTTGATTTTGAAAAATTAACGCGACTCGACAAATTTTGATATCTCTTGTCTGTGATTTTTATATTTGTTTGTCGCGTGGGTACATAATTCGTTGAGGAAGGTCGTTCGTGATTGTGATTATGCATAAGTTTAATTAACGTATTGTTCAATGTGTGAGTTGCAGCACGGCAACCCTTGGATGTCGCCGAAGTACAATGCCATCGGATACAACCTGATGCTAAAATTGCCTTTTGACAAAATCCATATCCATCATACATTAAAATATCTCTTCCAGACATTCGGGATTTCACCATGAAAGCTGAAATCAAATAATTTAAACATATTAGCTATCATATTATAAATAATTATTTTATTTTTAATATATATATATATATATATATATATATATATATATATATATATATATATATAATTTAAAAAAAGGTATAAACAAAAAAATTCAACATATGAGAGAAGATAATATGTATTTATTAACTCTTTCATTCTAATATATATAAAATAAATATAAATAATTAATTTCACATAATACATTCCAATTTTTATACAATTAAAAAGATTTCTTTTGATATATTTGTGTTAAATCAGTGACCAAATGTTTTAATATTCAAAAGAAGTCATTTGATATAATAATATTGAGAATGACATGGAAATTTCCTCTAGTAAGAATTTATAAACACAACAAGAAAGGTTAAAAATTACTAATAAATATTAATATAATTATCAGATATTGACATATTAAGTAATACATTAATAATCAGAAAACTTCATTATTACTATTTAAAATACAACCTATTTCTAAAGTAAATAACTATTATATATATATATATATATATATATATATATATATATGTGTGTGTGTGTGTGTGTGTGTGTGTGTGTGTGTGTGTGTAGATATAAATCATACATTACATTAATTTTTAATTAACAATATATAATAATTCGTATACATTATATAATATATTTTTTATATACATCATAATCAACAATATAATTTGTATATACATTAAAATGGAGTAATTGGATAAAAAGTTGTTTTTTAATATCTTTTGATGATCAGTAAGTTTATTTTTTTCAATAATTAAAAATAAATAAATAACTGGTATAGGGTGATGAATGACGATGGTTGAAGGTAATATGAATGAAAGTTTTAGTGTACTCCACGTGGACAGGGACCGGATGTGCGGTTATAGGAGTTGCGATTGACGGCAAAAAAGATATGGGTAAAATAGTAAGTTCGCTTCCTTTGTTAAGTGCGATACGACAGTTTTGGTCGTAGCATTACAAGTAACCACCACAGAATAATACATACAAGTATAAACAGGAAACAATAATAAAAAAAAAACATTAAAAAAAACAAATAATTTAATTGCAAACAATGTAAATTGTTTAAAGCATGGTCAAGTAATTGGAAGCTAGCATTGTTAATGGAGTTTCAAATTTTTGCAATAAAATATTATATTTGAGTCTATCGCTTTTTGGTGCCTCATGCGTGTGTTCATCATTAATTTTAAGAATGCAATTATCCATCGTGTATATGCATGCTTTGCATCTTTTATTTCCTTGCATTGTACAAGACCATCTAACTTTACCAGTTTTTGAAATCATTTGTCTATAATATATATAGTTCTTGTAGCAAATATTAACATCGTTGGGATTCTTTTTACTCTGGATGAAACGTACTGCAAAAACATAAAATACATATATTACTTAAGAATATTAATATTTTATAAAACATTACGATTATAAGGTGAATATAAGAAAAATTGCACAAAGTTATAATATATTGCAATTATAATAGGAGTGGTGAATCTTTTCATGAGAAATTTTTAATTCAGAAAAATAAATTTTGAAATTTAATGACAATATTAAAAAAAATTAGACTATCTCCATATTTTCTGCAATTGAACAGATATAATTATGTTGGTTCACCATTCCATATGTCATAATATTCATAATGTATATGAGGGTAATTAAATGTATGAAAATAAATAAAACACTTAAATCCAATATTATGATTGTTTTTCATGAAGTATATACAATAATATTATTTTTAATGAAAAAGGAACCATAAAAATACACTAATATTAAACTAAATTTATAATAAATAAATGAAATATAAATATATGTTAAATGGGAACTACATATATATATAATATTAATACAATAATACTTCATTATTACTATATCTATATTATCTATATATCTTATAGATTTTGATGAATATCATAATCTAATAAAAATATTATGGTTTGAGTTATTTGTTAAGTTATTGCTTTATCTATCTATCAACTAATAAAATTCATAATTTATTATAAATAAAATTTATAATTTTAATCTTTATTATATAAGTAACTTTAAAATATTAATGAAAATAGATTATAAGATGTAAATGTATCACTTATATTTTAATTTTTCGTATAAAAAAGGTAATGACTCACGAAAATAATAATTATATATTAAAAAATTGTAACAATAAATAAATATCTAAAAGTTTAGACAAAATATTAATTATTATTATAAGTAAAGGAAGTTCTATTGATTTGTACCATCTTCAAAAAAATATTTTCAATAAATTTTTAAAGCTAAAAACCTATCAGATAGAAATAACATTTCTAAAGGTTGAGCAAAATCGTAACGATTCAACTTCAAAAACTATGTGAACCAGAGCAACAAGAGAAACCTTGACTAATAATAGGACTGTCTAGGTTGATTTATATATATATATATATATATATATATATATATATATATATATATATATATATATATATATATATATAACTAACTTTTTTTACACAATTTTGAAATATTTTTTATATTACAAAAACTTCTGTGTTAAGAATAGTATTTAAATTTTACAATCGCAAATAATTTAAATTATTAAAATACATTTTTTAATGAAAACTTATGCTAAAATAGTAAAACATACTTTACTAATAGTATTGTACATAATATTGCTAATGTAAGTTTCATTAAATTTTAAAAAAGAACATGTATTCAATTACTTTCGATATTAACTACGTGTAATTATCAGGCGTTTTTAATATATTTAATATTATATAATCATTTATATATATACATTTTTAAATATTCAAATGCAAACAATATAAGAAGCAATTATCACTATAATAGTACATCGATGATTATTTCTTGTATACGTATTTAGTAAATATCTATTTATAGTATAAAACATATAAAATTAAATATAAATTGATTTTCTACCAAAAGATAATTTAATAATTAATAAATTTATTAACAAAATTAATTCAAAAGTAGCAAAAAAATATGAATTGAAATATTTAAATAGCCATAATTATGACAATAATATTTTTAAGAACATTTAAATTCACAATATACATTATTTTAAATGAGAATCAAAGGATATTAAAATGCAATCCAACGATGAAGATCATTACAGATTTATTGCTAATGATTCGCTAACTTCAGTCATGAAACAAACAAAAAAAAAAGAAAACAGGTTAAATATCGTATGAATTTATGAGAAATAAATTGAGAGTTAATTATAAAATATAAAATTACTTTCTAATATAAACGTAGACACCATTTATGTTCATATATCGTCTTGGAGGATGAAAATGCGAATTGAGTACATAAACTAAGCTTCCGTTGCTCGTATGTATGACAGCCTTACATTTTTGAGTGGTGCATGCCCATCGTATTTTACCAGCTTTCATCCCTCTCACTTCCTGTTTATAGAATGTATGCTCTCCATACATTAATAAAATTTTTCCTGATTGAGACGTGATGTATTTTACTGAAATTATATATTGGCATACGTTAATTTATAATTGCATTGTTGATGTTATGTCGATCACATGCACTTAGCAATTATATAGTTTTTTCAATAAAAATTTATGTATCATTTCAACTTCAGAAATAAAACGTATATTTATCAAATACAAAAACGTAAAGTTTTACATTTAAGAAAGTTAAAAAAAAGTTAATATACAATTTCACTGAAAGAACTGTGTTCGTATAATAATGAAATGAAATATTTTTTCATAATAGTAGTATTCATATAAAATAAATATATAAGAACTCTGAATATAGAAAAAAAATTTTTTCAGCAATAGGTAAAATATTGATAAATATATATAATGTTATTGAAGGATTTTAATAAAATCTTTATTATAAAAGAAGAAATATATCATTTTTCATTGTGAGTATATGATACAAAAATCAAAAGACATGTATATATTTTTATATTTATTTATGGTACATGAAACAATAACTAATTCAAAATAAAACAACGAATAAATAATTCCATTAAAATTGTGATGAAGTTATTAAAATAGATAATCGCAAAAGTCAAGGTTGCAATCTTCGTAATCTGGGAAAAATTGTACTAAATGTTCCCAAGAACATAGCCCTCTAGAGCAACCATTTAGTTCCATGGGTCTTTCGTTTATAAAAAATTGCACTTTAAATCTTTGATCATCGATATTTAGGCAGCTGTAATAAAAAAAAACAAAAATTTATTATGTCGCAATTAAGCAATAAAATTAAAAATGAAAAAAGTTTACTCGTGTAAAATTGCCACAATGTTGCCAGCAAAAGGAGTATTTGTGGATGTTCTGTATTTTCGATTAACTAGAAAGTCTTCGAAATCAGTGCCACTGAGAGGTTTCCTATCGTGAGCATAATCCATTGCGGTATACATCATATCTAACATTGTATCATGACTAAACATAGCAACTAATTTTGGACCTTCAACAGTACCGTTATTAATTATAGTCATTTCAAATGTTTCCATCAGATGTTTTAATGGCATACATCCTAATTTTTTATTAATTATCTGTCCATAGCTAACTTTATAATAGCGATCTAAATCTTCGTAATATTCCATTAACAATAGTTCTTTTTTGGTGAAGACTGAACACCACGCAGAAATATTATTTACATGTCTGGATTTATCAAAACGGCAATTATTATACATAGAATGAATATCACTGTATTTTAATATTTTATTATATCCCATTCTTTTACTGACATCTTCTAGAAGCTAAAATGTCAAATGTTCACATAAAAATAATATGCGATATACTTTTTCGTACAACAATTAAGCAAAATAAATTTATACTTTTTGAAAAACATCCGTATTTCTAAAAGCTTTTTTTTCCGTTTTCCTTTCCACTGAATCGACAATTCTACTCCAAAGATCGCACGAATCGAAAGGCTACAAAATAAAATGTAATATATAGTAAAAATAAAAATTGCATAAAAAATAAGTAATAATACGAAATACATTTAAAATTTCATCAAAATCAAGAGGTTTTTCGATTCTAATATGCTTATAACTTCCATTTCCAAAAAGTCCATCTATAAATGCTTTACAACTATATTCAGTTCTTTGGGTTGAAGTGTGCCTAAAGTAGAAGTTATTTGGAGTATAAGGAATTTGAAGAATACTCGGATATCGTTTTTTATAACGGCTAGCCAAGAGAAACAGATCATTCCATCCTTGATCATTTAAATAGTTTGGTAATTTTTCAATAGATTCATCCCAAACCCAATTTTTCAAAGCCATAAGATCACTTGTGCATAAGCCTCTATTTTCTGATAAAACACCAGCTTTATAATGTTTAAATAAATTTGATTGCAATTTAATAGATTTTTTCATATCCCTTAAAGTACTTGCATCTCCAAATCTTGTACCATGACGACTAAGAATCCACATTTGAATAGGAGTACATTCTAGACAAATAAAGTCATGATTTTAAAAACTATCAATTCATATCATGTATATTAAAAATGAAATTATACTAACCAGTTTCAGATCCAGCACTTCCACGTACAAATTCATAAGGAGTTTTTGTAGAGAAATATAAATAAGGATTATCGTCATTGGTTAAACAATAATCTCCATTAATTTCTTTAAACGACAAAAACAACAACAAAAAATATTTTAACAGAAACATTTTGTATAGATTTCAATTCTAAACTGTTACAATTAGAAATGTACGAAACATACATAGTTAAATGCTTATATATACTTTTTAAAATAAATATATATATAGACAAAATATTGGTTTCGATTATTCTCAACTTATATTTGTTTATACTATTACTTTTCAATACAGGAGTAGACATTTGCTTCCCAAACATCATTTAGTAAAGAAAATGTTTTGCCTTATGACATCTCTTTTTAAAATACAAATAAACGATTCTAGAGCACGTAATGAATACCTAGCTCACTATGAACATCCATCAATCTATTACTTTTGGAGTATATATATATATATATATATATATATATATATATATACACACACACACACACACACATATATATATATATATATATATATATAAATAAATTTGAAAATGCCATTTTAATAAAAAATAGTAATAGGTATGTCATTAAAACAGATATTTGTTTTTGCAAAGAAAAACAAAGATGCATTTAAATATACAATCTAATATAAGATTTTTAGCATATTTTGAAAAATAATTTATGCAAGTATAATCAATTTATTATATCTTAATTAATGTCAAACCATATTACTTTTCCATTATTTAAATATTATTATTTATATTCAGATAATATTTTTATGGATTAATATAATGTTGGTATTATAATTTAAATGAAGTATCAATTTTTGGATTTTTATTGCTTTTTTATAGAATTATAATTTAATATTCACGTATTTGATAATAAATATAATTATCTTAATTTTATTCATATAAATTATATATATTTCATTTAATAAATATTATTAATTAATTAAAATCATTTAACAATGATGCAACAAATAATACATATCATATCATTTTTTCTTAATACATTGAAACAATATTTAATTACAAAACATATGTCTGAACATACAAAGATAAAATATGGATAATATAATATAATTAATTAATTAATTAGCGATGCATCGTTACAAAAATCTATATTACATTGTTTGTAACTTGGAAAATATTGCTCCAAATTTTGCCACGAACAAAGTCCTCGATAGCAACCTTTTAATTCCATAGGTCTTTCATTAATAAAAAATTGAACTTGAAATCTGTCGTTCTCAATGTTCAAACAGCTGTAATACATAATTAAAATTTTAATATTATTTATTATATTCAGTTAAGTATAAATAATCATAAAAAGAAAATAATTATATCTTACTCGTGTAATACTGCAACAACATTTGCTGCGAAAGGTGTATTTCTACTAGTACTATATTTTCTGTTAACAAGCAGATCTTCAAAATCTGTACCTTTAAGTTGCTGTTGATCATGAGCAAAATCCATTGCAGTATACATCATATCTAACATTGTATCATGACTGAACATGGCCGTCAATTTAGGTCCCACTACACTTCCATTATTAATCACTGTTTTTTCAAAAGTCTCCATCAAATTTTTCAATGGCATGCATCCAAGTTTTTTGTGCATTTCATTTCCATAACCACTTTTATAATAGCGACCTAAATCTTCATAATATTCCATTAAAAACAATTCTTTCTTAGTGAAGATAGAACACCATGGAGAAATTTCGCTCATATATTTAGTTTTATCGAAACGACAGTTGTCATACATAGTATCGATATCATCATGACTCAATGTTTTATTATAACCCATTTTTTTAGTAACATCTGCCAAAAGCTAAAAATAATAATAAATATACATTGCCTTAACTGCACTAATGTAATTAAATAGTTTGTTTTTATGTTAAAATTCATAAAAAAATAAAAATCTAATAAATCAATAATAAAGAAAATAAAAATTCTTACTTCTTTATAAACATCAGACTTCCTAAAAGCTCTTTTTTCTTCTTTTCTGTCTGGATTGGTATCAACTTCATCAAGCCACAATTGGCAAGTTTTATAAGGCTAAAAATTGCATAAATTTTAAATTATTGTGATTAAAATTAATATTTAATTTTAATATTAAAAAAAATACATAGATAATATCGTCATATAAATTAGGTTCTTCAATTTTAACATATTCAAAACTCCCATTTCCAAAAAGTCCATCTATGAAAGCCTTACAACTATTTTCAGTTCTCTGTGTTGGTGTATGTCTGAAGTAGTAGTGATCAGATGTATAAGGAACTTGAAGAATACTTGGATATCTAGTTTTATAACGACTGGCCAACGAAAATAAATCTTGCCATCCTTGATGATTCAAAAATTCAGGTTCATTTTCCATAGATTCATCCCATTTCCAATTCTTAATAGCGTTATAATCGTCTTCACATAAACGCCCACTTTGAGGTATCAAACCGGATTCATAATGGTTTATCAAGTCTTTTTGTAGATCTATAGCTTTTTTCATCTCTATTAAATCTTCAGCATCTGCGTGTCTAGTACCATGACGGTTTAACATCCAAATTTGAATCGGTTCACATGCTGAAATATATAATAATGATAGGTTTAAAATAATAATTTAATATGTTTCGTTAAATAAATATATTATTTATCTAACTTACTAGTTTCAGATCCAGCACTTCCTCGAACTTGTTCATAAGCAGTTTTTGTAGAAAAGAGAGTAAAAGGATTATTATCATTAGTTAAACAATAATCGCCATTAATTTCGACGAACGTTAGAAATATTACCCACGAATATTTCAAGAAAAACATTATGTATATAATAATAGTCAATTAAAAGAACTAAAGATATGAAATAGATATTGATTTACCTATTCTTATATACTTTAATTCTAATTTATTAAAAAAAAATCGAGATAATAATCTAGGGTGCACGTATTATAGTTATTCTCAAAATAATACACGTTTATTATTTTCGATATATACATAAAAAATATATACAATATTTGTTTTGATAAAACAAAATTTTAATTTAGATTTTTAACGAACAGATGTCAAATTATGTTAAAGAAAAAATAATATATTTAATATTAGATAGTAGAAATAAAAGCAGCCAATAATCTAAAATCGCTATCACACAGTAAGTAATATTAGAATAAAATATGATTGCTAAAAAACTTAATTAAAAAAAAACAAAGAAGTAGTCTAGTCTCGATGAAGAGCAAATGTGCAACTGGTAAGATTCAAAAATATTATTCTCATGATTCACAAATAAAAAATATAAATCAACTTTTTTTCATGACCCATTTTTAAGTAAAACCTGTATATCACATATATTCGTATATATTCGATATTTGAGATTTATTTCACATGCGTGGAATAAATCTCTGTAAATTGGGTCAATTTTGAATTGATTATTTTTTATATATTAATTGAATAGAAAATGCATTAAATAAGTAAAATATTTTTCAATAAACAAGAAACAAGTTAGAAAACCATAGAAAAGTGATTAACAGTATTATCATATAATTAATATATTTTAAATCGGTTATCGGAACTTATCGAAAACGTGATACTTACCTGTTCTTTACATTTGTCTCGCTAAAAATTATGCTATAGAGATACATGATCAGATAAAACATCTTGAAAATACATATTAACAGATAAATAAAAACAACTGATTTGTTTCAAAATACGTTTAATTTCCTTATTAAAAACCGGTAAAATCTAAAATAATCACTTTTTCAATGAGAGTTTTATTTTCAGTTTAATGTTCATCTCGTGATCAACTAATGAACACAATCTGAAACTAAATTATCGTGAATGTTTATAGCAAGTCTAATATTTATTAAATGAATTATGATATAAAAATAAGATAATATATAATTAAAAATAATATATTGTGAGTAAAAATAGCACGTATTTCATACTAATTCTGAACAATAGAATAATTAATAACATTATAAGAAAATACCAAATAATATATTATTCCTATTTAAAAAGCAAAGAATATTTATTATTTTGGTGGTAAATGTAGATGACTTTCGCTATTTTTTGCAATAACTAATGAATTTTTTACATATATTGCAGCTCTACACCCAGAGTATGAGGCTTTTGCACAAACCCATCTCTCAGTCCCATTCATTAAAGTTGATTTTTTACTATATAGATACTTATCATGCATTATAATTATACATCCTTTTCTTTTTTTTATAAAAATAGCAGGAACTAAAACATGAAAACAAGAAAAATAAGTTATTTCCAAATTTTATGAGAAAAATATAGGCACTACATCAACAGGTAAATAAATCGATATATAAAAATTGTAATATTGAAATACTTTTTAAATACTTCAATCATTTAAAGTTTTTCATTTATACTAATTGCTTCATCAAAACTTGATTTGCTTGCTGCACATTAAGACATGAATGTAGGACTATAGACGTATTGAATGATATGTTAGATCTAATTTCATATGTTTAATTAAATATGCATATTTAACCATTGTAATGCAAAAATAAAAATAAAATACTTAATATAAATACAATGATATTTTTATTGATATAGTACTTAGTATAAAATAATAATCCACAAATAGTATTTAAAAATTAATGACTTATAGATAAATAAATAATTTAATTAACAATATTATAAATGCCGAAACCTATAACCGCTACAATATATATATATATATATATATATATATATATATATATATATATATATATATATAATTTTTCCCCCTTATATTTATCAATTATATAGGAATATATTCACCAGAAGAAGTACAATGATATTTTGGAGCTTCGTGATTATGAGTTTCCTCTATAAAGATTATGTTATTCATATTATCTGTGTACAAAAATGCCTTACAAGATCTTCCTGTACTTCGACTACAATGCCATAAAGTTCTGCCAGAATTAGAAGTATTTCGTAAATAATAAGAATATCCATTTACTAATAAATTATAAGTGCCTCTGTTATTTTTTATAAATTTCACTGAAACGTTTATAAAAATACGTTAAAATCAACATTATGATATGGATAATATTACTATTACATAAACATTTCATAAGAATAATATTTTAATATAAGAAAAAAAAATATTTTTAATTTTTGTCACTTTTTTAAATATAAAATTCAAGATAACAATCATTAATTAAAATTTGAAACAATACAATTCAACACGCTTTAAAATCATTGTTATGACAATTTTAAATTTTCTAAAATAAACAGAAGAGAAAAAATTCTGAATGAACGTAGAAGTGCTTCTAATATTAAATTTTTGAAGAGCTAAAAGTGGTATTTAGATTATTAGAACGCCCAGGTTGACATACATTATATAAAAAAAAAACTATAATCGTATGTAGAGTGTAAAGAACGTAAATAAGTTAAATTACTATACCCATACGACTCAATCTACATCAGGTATGCCAAACACAAGGCCTTCGGGCCGCATGCGACCCACAAACGCGAAAATTGTGGTCCGCCGAGATACGCTGCTTTTAATAATATATATAAAATTAATATTTAAAAGTAAATTATATTTTTTCTATTTGTATGTAGTTCCGTTTAATAAAGTTGTAGTGTGCACTTTAAATAAATTAAAAGTGATATTTTGATTATCAAGCTTGTGACGCTTTTAGTTGAAATTTACGGCTCGCGACTAGAATGAAAATGAAAACTGCGGCTCTCAACTTAGTACACAAAACTCAGGCGGCCCGCAATATGCTATGAGTTTGACACACCTGTTCTACATACGTTAAATTTCAATTATTACTAAAAAATAATGTGCTAAATCGCATAAGAAATGTTGTTTAAATCACATCCTCAGTTTTGGAATCAAATTTAAAATCTCAATACATACGAATTCAACATTAAATGTAAATAAAAGTAGGATTCTAACACAAAACTTATTATTTATTAACAATTTCGAATTATAAAATATTTTCCAGTGCTTGTACGAATAATTTTTGGGGGTTCGTGGTTGTGATTTTCAACAATTTTAATTATTTTCTTATCTGCGGCGATAGATACAAATGAATTACATTTTTTACTTTTGCATTTAACACAATAATAACGATTATGTTTAGGAGTTCTATGTTTTATGCTATACATAAAACCATTAAGAAGTATATTTTTACCACCTCTTCCATTGTCTATGTAAGTAACTAAAAAAAACAGTTACAACATATATTAGATTTTATTTAATTTAAAAAAAATATATGTATAGTTTAAATATTTACAAATAATTATCAGAAAGCATTTAACTTTACTTTATTATATCATAATTTTGAAATACATTATAATATAATAATATGACAAGTGATTTAATGCCAATATTTCAAATTATATAATATTTTCCACTAGTTGTATAAAAAATATTTGGGGCTTCGTGATTATGATTTTCAATAAGTTTAATTATTTCACCATTTGTGTTAGTATATAAAAATGAATTGCATTTTTTACTTCTACCCTGACTACAATACCAACGATTTTGACCTGACATAGTTACATTGCGAAAATGATATGTATAACCATTTATAAGTATATTCTTACGACCTCTTCTATTTTGTATATAGATAACTAAAACAAAAAAAAAGATTAAGACATTCTTTTATCATATTTACAAATTATTGCTTTAAAACAAATACCTATATATATTTCTTCATTTTATTTAAAAATATATTATATTATATTAATATGAATGATAATTTCCCTAATAATAAGAAAAATTGATAGTTATTATTAAAGCTATATATGTATACAATATATATATATATATATATATATATATATATATATATATATATATATATATATATATACGTGAGTGTGTGTGATAAATAATCTATTATTTGTTTGCATTATTCTTTACAGCCTGTGAATTATTTTTATTTATTTTGTTGATCAAATATTTAAAATATTTAATACTATTGATTAACACTTTGTATGTAAAAAATTGGAATCCAACTCTGACCAACCCCTAGTATATAATATTATTAAAATATTATTCTATTCCCAAAGTTCCAATATGTTAAAATTACAGAACTATTATACCATCAAATATAATTGAATAAATTATCTGTCACTAAATTGTTAATGAAGATAATTAGGGTTTAATTTAAAAAAAAAATAAAACAACAAATATAAAAATACTGCAAATCCAGTTTCTAATAATATATTAATAATAAAATTCGAAATACATTAGAAATAGATTAAGGAAACAGTCATAAAATTATTCATAATAATTTTGTCATACTATTACAAAATACCAATATTAATATTCCACAGTTTTTAATCAGTAAGCCAATTATTTTTTGAAAATCAAGATATTCTTCATATTTAAATACTTTATAGCAATTTATATGAAATATTTATTAATTCTAAACAGCTACATAACAGATAAGCACAAAAAATACAATATAACACAATAAATAGTATTATTTTATTGTTTATAATTTTCAAGTTATGTTAACATATGTTGTTCACATTTCATTTTAAAACCAGGTGGAAAATGATTATGATTTAACACATAACGAATGATCACATCGTTTTTAGTATAAGCAAAAGCTTTGCATCTTGTATCAGTTTTATTACATCTCCAACGAACCATTCCACTATCTGTTGTTCTTTGGACATAATATTTGTATCCATCAATAACTAACGTTTTTTTTCCCATTCTGTTTATTGCAAATTTAGCTAAAAACCAATATATCATTAAAAACAATATTAATAAAATGAAAATATTACAAAAAATACAATATAATTGCGATAAAAATATTTCGAAGAAATTTAAGGAAAGAACATATTTTTTAAATAATAGGTAATATTAAGAAAAGAATAAACGATAGATGTAAGTTTATTCATGTATATGAAATGTAGTTGATTAGGTTTGAAATAAATCTCACGAACGACCAATCAAATATCGTAATAGAAAAAAATAAAATATCAACAATTTCAGTCACAACGACTGGTGTATTAATACAATATATTATTAAACTTGTTCTAAAAATTATAAATACTACAACTAATCATTGTTATTTCTAAATTAACATAATAAAATGTTATTTAAATAAATCAGAATTAGAATTTAGTCCAACTAATAACATATAATATTTGTTGGAACATACATTTATTTTTCTGAATCATAATTTCACTATTCAAATTATATAATTTTTATTGTAACTTGTAATACGGTTTTGGATATATAATAGACATCTTATAAACAAATTGTTTAAAAAAAATAGAATGAAATAAAAAAACGCAATTTTGAAAATAGTCGAAAAATTGAAAAAAAATAAGTTCAGAATCATTTTCTTTTGTTTATTTAGTGGCTAACAATATTTACACTAAATAATATTATATGTGTATATAAATAGTAAAAACACAAAATAATTGAAATACAATATTTATTACTGAAAAAAAAAGTATTACATAGATGCATAGCAATCTTCTAAATAAAAATTTAACTTAAATAAATATCATATAAAATGTAACAATCTACAGCAGTGGGTTTGGAGAGTCATAATCACGACTATATTTTTGATTGGATTCAAAAATCACGAATATAATTAAACATTTTAAAATAATAAAAATTAATTATTTACAAAAAAAAACGAAAAACAAGAAATATATCGAAAAAACAGTAAAAATAAATAAATTTTTTGATTTAAATTCTTGAAATTAGCTTTAAATACCATAATATATTGTATTAAAAAATTGGTTTAAAGAAGTGTTAATCAAATGAGATTAAATTTTACAATATTTATTTATTATGATGCTTTTATTGACTAACAGTATTTGAATTTCATAATTTTAGAAACAAAACAGTCGTATATCAAGGACGACAAATAAAATTTAAATGTTTAAAAAAGATATATACATATATTATATTTTCACAATATTTCGCATATTACAATTGTTACAAATGATAATCTTCATATTTGCCAACCATATTATCAGATGTTTCGTGATTGTGCTCTCCAACCGCGTATATAATTTTATTATTAAAAGTATGTATAGTTGCTCTACAACATTTACTGGACCATCTCGTACATGTCCATCTTATTTTGCCAGATTTTAATACCTTGTTCTTGCTGAACATGTGCTTTTGAAATTTCAAACGAACTGTTCCTGTAGTCGAGTACACATAAGTACCTGAAATTTCAAGAAATCAGTTGTAGAAAAATGGAAATATTCATAAAAAATAGATACGAATAAAATAAATGTGAAATTTTATTTTGAAATACAAACATGCATATTTAGATCTGAAATTGCTGTACATTTTCTGAAAAAAAAATATATAACGGTATTTTAACCAAATACTAAGTTATTCAGATAAATAAATTTCTTTTTGTTTTCTAAAAAATAACTTCCATATTACATTTTAATAATTATGTTTAATACAATATATAAAAGGAAAAAAATAAAACCAGATGGCGTAGTTTTGTAACATCTAATAATTTATTAATAAAATTAAATCATATTGAAACAGGTTGCATCAATTAATGATTATGTAAATTTTTAATTTTAACCATTACATCCTCTATTGTGTGAACAACAGCATTGCAACCATTTTTTTTATCGGTGGAACATAACCATCGTCGTTTTCCCAAAGCTGACATTGAAGCCATATAAAATGTATAATTTCCAAGTTTTAACAATTTCTTTCTTTGTCTAGAAGTTACATATTCAGCTAAAAACAAAATAGTAATTAGTTATTTGTGATTTTATTAATTAATACCATAATATGTATTCTTGTTTTCTTTTTAAATAAATTTTCATAACAAAAAAAAATAAATTAATTATGCCTAAAGTATCCAAACATGTATAATATCATAACTATTTTGATTTTTATATGGCTTTAAATATAATTTTAAAAAAATAATGTGCTCACGAAAAAAAATATCCATAATAAAACTGAAAATATTTATTAAAAGATTTACATAAATAACAATATTACATTGGTATTAAAAATAAAGTAGTTGTTCATGGTTGTCAAAAAAAATACTATAACTGCCAGATTTTATAAATACAACATCTATAGATTAAAATTTTGGGAATTCAAAATACGAATATATAAAACATAAGAAAAAAATTAAATATTTAATAGAAATTAGTATACTTATGATGATATAAATGTAGTCAGAGTTGTGCAATATGATTTTTAATAATTAGATCTTTTCTACCTGTTTGCTAAGAAACGTATATATCTTGTAAAAAGAGACAACTGTATACACACACGTGTGTATGTAAGTGTGTGTGTATGTTCTTGTGTGTAATAAATTATGATAAATATATAAAAATATTTTTTTTTGCATTTTTATAAATAAATATTTGAAAAAAAATAAATATACAGCTTTTTAATTCGGTTTGAAGTTATTAATATTATGTGATTATCTTTGAATTAAAGTAACATCTATATTCATTTTCTCTTTATTTCTCCATAAGACACGTTGTAAACAATTCCATATTTTTTCTTAAAACTCTGAAGCCATCCACTAGATGCTGGAAAACTATCTATATTCAGAATTTTTGCCGCTTCTTTAGCCTTCGTCTTCAATAGTTTTCCAGAAACAGGAAGATTTGAAGCATTAGCTTGAAGAAACCATTCTAATACAAATTTATTAATTTCAGAATAGTTTCCTTTCCTTTCCTTCTTAACATTTACATCAATACTACATTTATATTTTTCAATTATTTTATTTTTCTCTCTTATTATTGAATAAATTTGTGTTTTTCCACATTTAAACTTATTTTTAACTTCAGCAATAGTTTTCTTCTCCTCAGTTATCATTTTAATAACATCGTATTTTTCTTTCAAAGATAAATTTCTTACTTTTTTGTCGACAACTGTAAATAAAATCGAAAGTTTTAAGAAATCATACACAAGAAATATAAAATAAAGAATTATGCACACACACGTGCATGTGTATGTTAATAAATTACTTACATAAGTTGTAAATTTATAAAAAAATACACAGGTGAGTCAAAATTGGCACTTCCCACTATTATATCCCTAAATTATTTATTTTTCTTGTTGTATTTAAATGTTCTGTGTTAATAATAATACAATTTTTATAAAAATAAATTTAATGTTTTTAAATCATATTTTATACAATATTTAAATAAATATACAGTGGAAATTCGACTAATAAATTTTTGGAGATATAAACTGAATTTTGACATATAAAACATGATTAGAAGAAATTGTGTTTTTTTTTTGAACTAGTAAGTCTGTTTATTCATGTTCCGCATAAATTACGTTAAATATAACATAATTATGAATTTATATATTGAAAAAGACCAAGCTATCATAACTATTTTATTAATTACAAATCTCTTTTAAAAAAATGAAAAATCAATAAATGTATATTGTTGCTACATTTTTTTTTTTTTCAATATATTAAAAATTTAATCTGTTATAAAAAGTAATATTTTATTCATAGTAATAAATAGTTACTTACATATTTTTCAAAAATCCAAATCCAATATTGAATAACTTTCCAAACTTTCTCAATAACAACATGAGAAACTATCAATTATTATTAAACTCTTATAATAAAAAATGTTATTTAAACTATGCAAAACCAAAAACTTCATAAAACTATGATAATAATCATAATACATAAAAAAACAAAAACATTTTTTTCAATTTCTAAATCTAAAAATCACAAAATTAAACGATTTTCTTTAAAATATAATGGAAAAATTGCGTTATCAGATACGAATTTTGGATTAAAACATATTAATTTTTATATCGAGATACCACTGTAATATAATACATTTAAAAATTAAAATTTGCGGTTTAAACTTATTCTAATGTGTTTTAAATATTCATATATAATCTTGTCCTAAGATCTATTTTATGTATGGATCTAAGATGTGAGCGTAATCCGCTAGTAGAACCTCCACAACATTTTATAAACCTAAAGCATTTTTTGCATCTGGCAATTTCACTTCTTTCCTCTATTAAAAAATAAAACCAAACAGAAGTTGGATCGTGAGCTTTTTTATGTTTCTTAAAAACGGTTCCCGTTTTTTTAACTGCAATAAAGAAAAAAAACGAAAAATATGTAAATAACAAATAAATCAATCGATATTATAAGATCTTGTTATAGCAATGAAGCAATAATAACTGAATATAGCAAAAATTGTTATAAATGTATTTTTTAAATTTACCTACAATATCAAATGTTAGCGATGATGAATAAATTAAAAAAAAGCAAAATTGAAAATTGTAAATATATATGTGTATTCTTACATGTAATGAAAATTTAATCTTTTTATTAACTTTATCTACTTATAATATATATATATATATATATATATATATATATGATAAGATTTTCGTTATTGTTACGTCCTCGGCGTTCAGAATTAAAAAATGATACACTCAGTGGCATAAAGAGCGGGGCAAGAGGGCATTATGCCCCAGGCGCTACTTACAAAAGGGCGCCAAATGGTTTGCAAAAGAAAAAAAATTGCTGGTAGGCTAGGTGGGCAAGGTGGTCTAGTAAATTTTAACAATTGTTATTTTAATTTCAAAAACCTGGATGACAAAAAAAAACGATAAACGCTAGCATTTTGCGGTATATAATAACAGCCACCGTTATTATATATTTTATAATGTATAAAAAAATAAAAACAACGTTTCACAATAAAAATAACCTCTAAAAAGGGTTCCACTTATCAAAAAAATTAAGTAATGCTAAAATACAATATTATTTGGTTTTCGAATGGAGGGGGAGCGCTATAAAAGAATTGTGCCTCTAAACCAAGAGCAATAAAGGATACGTTAATTAATCCAAACTGTAGCCTCTAAACTTTTGACCCATATTTCATAGTTGTTATACCGAATTGGAGTATAATCATTACTCCTCTGGAACCAGATCGTAGATATTCCATGCAACTTCTTCCAGAAAATCCCCTGAACGCATAGAGCTTCAAGACGCCGGCCTAGACAGCTCCTACGTTCGATAGACTTTCCTCCTTGGGATTTAAACGTCCCTGTTAGCTATCCCGTCAAAGTGTACACGACTTTGATCCTAACGTTGGAATACCTTCAAACCCAGTGGCCCGGGCACCGTAGGTCTCCCATACGAAACGGCTGACGCAGGGAGACATTCCAGATCTAAGACGAAGCCGACGTTCCTTGATCGCACCCACCTTTTTATAAGCGACCGCTCGTCGATTCTTATCTGGCTCGGCCAATTACAAAATGATTACGCCCTTCCATCACAGGAAATTCCGTTCATGTTGTCGTCACGTAATTAACTTCGGCGCCAATGTTTTCCAGATCCATTACATTTTTATTACACTACTCCACCCGTAGTCGTAACAATATATTTATATTAAATATCAAATGATTACAAAAGGAAGCATTAACGTGTGATAAAAATAAAAATTTTAATCTGAATACTAATAAATTTAATAAAGACTAATACATATATAAAGCTACTGAAACGATATTATTAAATATAAACTTTGTATTACAAAAATAGTTTTGAACAAATTATTAAAAATAATCCTTAGTTAATTTCAACATGAATGGTGAATGACAATGGTCCTCTTTCTTTTTAATAATTTCGCCATGTTTAATGATAATATAAGCTTTGCATATGTTATGTCGAGGGCAACGCCAATGTATACTACCGTGTTTCATAATTCTATGAAGTGAATAAAAATATTTGTTGTGAAAAAGTAATTTTTGTTCGGTACAACGACGAAAACGTTTACCTAAAAATTAAAATTATGTAAGCACGATAATTTTAGTCATTTTAAATATAAAATATTATTTTCTCCTCCTAAAGTAATATTTTACATTATTATGAAAACGATATTTTTCATTATTCATTAATAATCGATGGAAAATAACTGCTATCAAACATAATTAACTATTTTTTTAAACAATACCATTTTTTGCAAAAAAATAAAAAAAAATTATAAAACAAAAATGGTAAAACAGTTAAAAATTATTTTATTGCTAATAATGTATATAAAATAGTTCATTCATCAATTTCACATGGTTTTTATTTTGATTAAATTTCGATGATTATAAAGGATGATTTATTTAGAATTAAACAATAATTAACGAATATAAAAAGTTTCATATAATATGCATTTTAATTTTAAAAAAATGGGTAAAAACCTAATAAAATAAACTTCCAAACAAAATACTAAGTTTAAATTTTTACGTATCTATTATCTTTAGTAATATATATTTTTGGAGGATCGTGATTATGGGACTTGGAAGCAAGAATTATTCCATCATTTTTAATATGTACATAAGCATTACAAATTCTTTTGCTAGTACAACGCCAACGTTCAACACCATTTGCAATTGATACATGATATCCATACAAAAAATTTTCGAACTGTAATATTTTACAACCATTTCTGTAGCTCAATAAATATCGAACTGAAACAATATAAGGACAATTAATAAAAACGTATACAAAAACATATACAAAATTCCACCCAGACAAATAGACAAGTGAAACTTATATAAAAAACCATAATAATTTTTTTTAGAGATTCTTGCTAGAACAAAAAATTCGTGTAAAAAATATATTTATTCGTATTGGTGAATTGCGTTATTTCAAAATTGTCTATAGAAATATCGTGTAAAAAAGTGTTAGGTGTATTTCCTTTTATATAAGTCACTACAAAAATTAATAAGTATGTATATAAAAAAAATAGTTTAATACACGCATACTAGACTTTTTCATCAACATATAAGTTGACCAGTCTTTTGTCATTTTCAACATATAATAAATGAGAATAACATTTTTCATTTTCATTTATTATATTCACAAACGTTTTCAAAATATGCAAAAAACAATATAAATATTTCAAGAAAGATATAGTATATAATTTCCAACCGTTTCACATAGCAAAATGTTAATTAACTTGATAACATAAAATAATAATTAATATTCTCATTATTAACTCATTAAATGCGTATGTTTAAAAGTTTTTGTCACAGTTAACATAATAAATTATGTTATGTATATTTTAAATATTGATTATGTATATGTTTATGTATTGATTATATGAAATATATATTTATGTATTGATTATGTGAAATCAATGATTATGTATATTATTAATTTTAACAATAAAATCATCTATTGTATAAGCAAAAGCTCTGCAGCCAACTTTTAAATGTGTAGAACACAACCATCGTTGTTTTCCCATAGTCGATATCTTAGCTTTATAATACGTATAGTTATCAACTTTCAATAATGTTTTTCCCTGTCTGGATGTAACATATGTAGCTAAAAACAGAATCAAATTGGTTATTTTTATATCATTCAATTTCTTTAACGAAAACGCATTCATTTTTACAAATTAAATTTGAAAATATTTAATAAAACTAAGTATAAAATATTTTATAAAACTGTATACATAATAATGTTAGGGAAATTAATTAAAATAAAATATACCATAATTGTTTTAGTAAGAATATTTATTCTTATTTATTGATATTACATAAAATTTAAAGTAATCAATTAGTTAACATTAAATCTATAGAAATATATTAGTAAACATTTAGCAGTTTACACATGTATATATATATATATATATATATATATATATATATATATATATATATATATATATATTATGAACCACTCACAATTCTGATATTTCAATACATGAACATGTTGCGATATATAAATAATAGAAAATGTACATGTAAAACGACTTCATAAATTTAATTTAATTTGTATAAACATTTCTTACATTATAAATTCTCAGAATTATGATTGTGAATAACTTGAGACATTTAAAAATTCATATATATATATATATATATATATATATATATATATATATATATATATATATATATATATATATATATATATATATAACAACTTACAGTGAACATTCAAAAAGACAAACAATTGTGTGAATACATACATATATATAATAGATATTAGAAATATTTATATGTAACGATAATTTTCAAAACAAACAATGCTTTTATTTATCTTTATGTTTTCCAACATACTTAGTGTTAGGCGGTCCATGATTGTGGCAAACATTTTGTCCAATTATCAAGTCATTTTCAGTATAAATAACAGCTTTACATCTCATAAGGAAATTAGTGCAATGCCAACGTTGTCGCCCCGGACATGTGGTTTTATTCAGTAAATAAGTATAACCATCGAGCATTAACATTCTGTCACCGTCAACAGTTTTAACATAAAATGCTGAAATGTAAGCAAAAATATAACATATTTAATTAAAATATTAATAACAGTTCACTATTAACGTACGATATTCTTTTCTTATTATAGCGAAATATAAACAATTGAAAATAATAATACAAAAAAAACACACGTGTTTGGTAATGAATTTGTTAAAAATTTAAATAATTACATGGAAGTTGAAAATAAATAAAACTTAATCCAATGATAATAATTTTAATCACTATAATCATAAAAATTACATATAAACTATTTAGTGACTAATACGAAAAATAAAGTTTTTTTGAGAAAAAGATATTATTAGCATGTTTTGTAATATAATTACATATAAATATAAAAATTATGTATAAAAATCTAAATATATATAAGAAACAACTATATCTAATAACAGTAACATAACATGAAATAACGATCAAATTAAACATGCCATATTATTGGTTTTTAACAATATCATTAACATCAGTTGATTAATTATAAATAATAGGATTTTTTCTAAATAAATTAAAAATTGTGCTTAGATATTAACAACGAAATGATATAATATATCTAGAAATATTGATGAACACCTTGAATCCTTTATAATTTGAATACTTTTGAATTTTTAAAACTTATTAAAGAAGTTATCGAATTTGTTTTACCAAAAATTTAATCCTATTTAAATTATTTTGATATAAATAAACTACTTAAAATCCATAATACATCTTAAAAATAATTTATTTTACATTAAATTATCTTTGTATTATTTTACTTAATTCACCAATAACCACATATTAGAAATTATATTTAAATCTAATATACTCATAAAATAACTTTTCTTAAGTTTTACCATTTTTTTTAATAATATAAATGTTTGGTAATTCACAAATTATAAATTATTGAAATAATCGTAGTATTTTTTTTTTAATTTCCGAAAAGTTCATCGCAAAATAAATACATACATGATTAAAAACAACGAAAGTAAAAATATTTAAGAACATATATAAATCTAAATAAACATATAAATTAAAAATAATCAAATCAACAAATGTAACACACCAAAAAAATATTTACACTACTCTTAAATAATTTAATTCAAATAATAGGTTGGCAAATATTAAAAAATGTTAATCGTTAATCAACTAACGTAATCAAAACTCACTGACAAAAAATATTTTAAATTAAAATTTATCATTCAATATATATATATATATATATATATATATATATATATATATATATATATATATATATATATATATATATATATATATATATTTCACTACATACAATAACAATAAAACGTAGAAAAAGTAACAAAACCAAGATTTCTATTCGTTTTAAAATTTACTATTTAGAGAGGAAGATTATTTAATGAAAATCAATTATCATTTTTACTATTCTACAACAAATTCATTACTTTAGATAAAGATTAAAATATCCAAGTATTCATTTTGTTAAAAACCCTATATTTATTTTTGTCAATAATATACATGGAAAAAATTCTATCCTTTTAAAATTTAAAAAAACATATTTAAAGTTTTAGATTAATCCAAATTAAATGCACGTTAACATTTAACCCATTAATGTGCATTAATGAGTTTTTAATATTCTGACACTAATTAATGCCTTTTTCCTCTCTTCCCGAAATCAAGTTTCTTGTAAATTA
Source organism: Leptonema lineaticorne (assembly GCA_024500535.1). Taxonomy (NCBI): domain Eukaryota; kingdom Metazoa; phylum Arthropoda; class Insecta; order Trichoptera; family Hydropsychidae; genus Leptonema; species Leptonema lineaticorne. The sequence goes on along the minus strand of JANIJI010000004.1, from coordinate 11,767,242 downwards.
GCCAAGTAACATTTTTTTTTGCAATTAATGTTTCATTAGCTAATCTAATTATAATATAATCAGTACTGTAAATTACAATTATTTATAATTCTCGAATTTCGCAATAGTTTTCATTATCATTTAATTATTGTAATTATCACAAAATATTAAATTGTTCATTGTTTACTTTTAATTTTATTTAATTGAGGTGGTGGATGATTGTGTTCGTGCACCTGCCACATCATATCATTTTTAACATATACATAAGCCTTGCACGATTTTGTAACATGTTTGCTGCATTGCCAACGTAATTTTCCAGGCGTCGCTACACGATTGAATGAAAATGTATAGCCTTTATAACATAATAATCTACAATTACTTCTGCCTCTTAAATAAAAGCCTGAAACAAAATATATCATGTTAAAACAATCCAATATATTTTTAAAAAATTCAAACAACATACACAACACTTTCACAGTACAATACTGATTTATTCTTATGTATCAAATGTTTTATAGATCGTATCTTTAAATTATATGCTTACAAATATTTCATTTATATGAGGAAAAATAAAAACATCTGCGATTATATTATATGACATTTTATTTGTAAATTAATTAATTTTATTTTCGATGTTAAAATTTATTTTTCATAGCAGCAGATCACACAACAATAAGCAATTCAAGAATATAAATTACGAATAATTTTTAATATCTGTCAGAACTTAAAGTATAATGTATTAGTTTTAAATTTTTATTATTTGTCCAGACTTTGTTTTAAATATTTTAGGAGGATTATGATTATGTTCATTTTTTGGATAAACTTTATTATTTACAATATATACATAAGCTTTACAACCATAATATTCCTTGCTACATTTCCATCGTTCTATTCCTATATTATTAGATTTTTTCTTTAATGAAAAAGTATAACCACGATAATAAAATAAATCACTATTTCTTCTGCCTTTCACAAAATACCCTGAAAATAGAATTTACAGAGTTAGTTGTTTTTCAATATTTTAAAATTACATTAAAAATTTAATAATCATTAAATTATCTAATGCGGTGAATCGCGTCAACGTAATCAGTTCTACATTTTATTAGAATATTTTTAAGTTAACACTTATGGAACATTAAAAATTAATAAATTGGAGAGAACAAAAAATGAAAATAGTTCTATATAAATAGTTGATTATGTGGTAAAAAAAAAACAATAATACAAGATTAGAACTACTCTTGTAAGAAATTAAATTTTAATATTAAATATTTTTCATTGCTTTATTTAAAACAATTATATATATTTATATACACATATACTTACTTTCATCATTTTATACTTACTTTTATTAATAATACACCAATAACATATATTCAATAAGTTAGCTATTGCAATATTTAAAAATAAAATTGGCATGTGAAGTAAATTTAATGTGTTGAGGAATAGGTTGATATGTAAAAGTAAAATATTTCATAGAAAAACTCATTTATTTTAGTAATATATAATACTTATTAATAAATAAATAAAAAATAAAGAATTTATACGATATTGGATGGAAATTTCTTTTTAGAAATGAAATACATACACCATTTACAATAAATCTATATTTATTAAATTTCTTACCTTTTCTTTAAAACAACTACTCAGAAAGAGGGAATAAAATAAGAAAACATTTCATATACAAATTTAATGCCAAAAATATGTTTTAACATAATTAGCACAATTATTTCTAAATTTCAAACAAGTATTTCTAATATTTATAATAAATATATATGGTATATATGTGTATATCAATATATATATATATATATATATATATATATATATGTGTGTGTGTGTGTGTGTGTGTGTGTGTGTTGTGTGTGTTATTTGAATATTTATTACAATACATTTATAATAAATGTTTAAATAATAAAAAAAAAATATCTTACAGTTCAATGATATTTTATTTTTACAAAAAAGGTGATGTTAAGGATTTGTTAAAAAAATTGATTAATACTTAATTTATTCCTGATATATGTTTCAATAATTTTAAGAACAAACCCTTTCGTCACTTTCGTTTCTTTCATAAGTATAAGTAAGAATTTATTTATATTTATAAGTTGTTAAATAAAACGATATTATTACATATATGTGCTTATATACATGGAAATATTCAAATTCATAAGCAACGGAATTAATTAAATTTTTATCCATTCTCCTTTCGCTGTTTTAAATAAGTTAGGAGGATCATGAATGTGATCTCCAATTTGTGTTGGTATCT